>JAUMHR010000063.1:7648145-7660830 GCA_032361145.1 Enteromius fasciolatus | reverse complement strand
TAAACACTGACACGGTACTTCCGCCTACGTCAAGCTTGACCTTTTCAACGTAATTGCGTATTACGTTACGTTACCAAGTTTCAAGAAGTCTCTAGATTTGTCGCTAGTCTCTTTTAGGGAAAAATGTCACCAAGGGGGTCTGAAAAGTCGCTAAATATAGTATCAAAGTCGCTAAGTTGGCAACACCGATCTGTAGCGACAACAGACCGCAAAGAATGATGGCCACGCCTGGGCTAATGGGAACTGTAGTTCCCGCTACCTCCTGTTTGCTCGAAAAAAATTGGTATTGCGGTATGACGGTATTTACAATACAATATAGTATGATTCTGTCCTTAGTTACAATAGAATATCCACTGATTCATTTAGGCTTTATAATGTAATGCCCCATTGTTAAATATTATTGTACTTTCATTTTTAGGAGATTAATCTAAATGTGATATCAGATGTTTTAGTTTCTGTCCGTTATTTCTATTTCTATTTAGCAGCCTAGTTCTATTTAAGTTTTTGCAACATGTTTATCTAAAAAAGCGCATTAAATACATTTGTTAAAAATGTATAGTTTTTCTACAATTGAATATCAGTTCACCAGAGTATGTCAATGAGATCTACATTACAGCCCATAAAATCACCATTTAAGAGGGGATGTAAATATTAGATGTGCTCATTATATATAGGTACTTTTTATGATAGCTTGGTTTTATGTTAGATAATGGTTTATGAAACATAACTAGTAGTTCTCACCGCAAATGCTCTTTCTTATAGCACAGTAAGGTCACTGTATTCATGAAAAGTGTCAGTATGTATGTAGGATGTGTCTATACTGACCTTTCTTTGAACAGATCTGCACTCTCATCTGATTCATGAAAGCGTGCATCATTCATTTAAAAATCTTTTTATCCGTGATTATGAATGAATGCTGCAAAGCACACGTGAGGTTTTGTCAAATTATTGGTGAATTGTATGTTATCACTATGCAATCACAGGACTGTGCAGTTTGCACATTTCACATATAGCTACCAGGATGCCTGACCTTTTGTCTTTGCTGTCAATGTACGTAGGCTGTTTTGAGTCAATTACAAATTGCAGAAATAAATCAACTCAATCCAGCGTTTAGCTGTGAAATTCACACACGCCCCTCACACTACCCCACAAAACCAGATTATTCTGGTCTCAGTCTGAGCTCGAATCGTCTTCACCTTAAAAAAGCCATCAACAGGCCTATCATCAGGCGTTGCATCGCTGCAATTAAACGGCTCATATTTATCACAGAAACAGTTCATTGTCTATCTGCAGAAGTCTGTAGATTCTTTAGATGCTACCTTCCGTGCTCCCAATCAAAAGAGACTGACAGATCATATCGGCACATCTGCGTGTTTTGAAACGCGAAGCGCTCGCACAGATCTATAGTGCACAGATACGTACGCCAACAGTTGTAACAAATTAAAAACCTTAAATAAAAAGGTCCCCTTTTGAATGCCGTTAAGCTAAATGGCACCAGGAGTGCAGTAATTTGCTGTAACTTCCTGCTGGTGTGTTGCGTGAAGCTTTAGCCATTGTCGAGCTGAAGATGTACAGTTTCCTGTACTCGTAACCATGTGTAATCAGTGACTCAGTCTGATACCACTGTTGACACATTGCTCAAAACAACAGCATGTAAGGCCAAAGCCATGGTACACTCATTTGGTAAAAACTATTGATCTGGCTGACACCGTAGTGAGCTGTTCTGCTGTCTGCATAGACAGCTGCCTTTAATGACAGCGTGCTAACTGAAATGGAGCGCTCTACATGGGCAGCAGCTTTACTCACCACACAAACAGATCTCCCCACGCTAAGCTCAGGAGTTATCAGATGACAGTTGTCTTTGAATTTGGCATTAATACGCTGCTAAGTGAATGCACATAACATGTAATAAATAAATGAAGTAGATTTGTAATTGGCATTTTATCTCGGATTTGTTCAGTGAGTGCATTGCATTGAGATGATTCTCTGCAAAGGATGATTTAATTTTACATTTTGTTTTGTTAGTAAACTCTAAATATAATATTTATTGGTAAGTCAAAAATAATTAAAAAACTGCTTACATTTTAAGCTAAAGATAGAACTGCACTATTCAGAATCCAAAATGATGTTGTAATTATTTCGTATCTTATTGTGATTTGAATTGCCGTAGATAAACATTTAAGCTCATAAGACGGCATCTTGCTGCTGAAACGTGCAGGTGAAAATAATGTTTTAATATCAACTTTTATTACTGTTTTTAAATGAGTATTTTGGACTCTCAAAATAGCATTATAGAAGTGTGATATAAAATGGAAATAAATACTTGATCATTACAGTATCTCTATTTTTCATTATTGGTTTTATTATTTTTTAGCTTTTCATTATTAAAAATTGGAAAAAATAAATTGTGACAATGCAATTAATAATTATAACACTTTATTTTGCTACAAGTTACAATACTAATATGGCGTAAATCCTTTAATTTATTATGCAAATGTGAAAATAAACATTACAAGCAGTGTGTGCAAAGCAGCATTTTTTGTAAATAAAAGTTGATCTGAGACACTAAATGTAGATAATTAGCTTTAAACACAAAATCACATATATTGCAATATTTAGTTACTTTAATTAATAGTGCAGCCCTGTTTATTTATTTTTATTATTATGTCATAACTATTAGCATTTGATTAGCTTGATTTCCATCCAAACATGAAGCAAATCTTCCCCCCAAAAAAGGGAAACTAATGTGAATTCGGTGCATTTCCATCACGTTTTTTTGTCAGAATGTTCGCTACATTTTCATCTAAAATTATTCGTATTTACTTTTTTCCCCACACTACATCTCGAAAGCCACCAACGCGCGATTTTGTTTTTCTTTTTTGTTTTGTTTCCTTCACTAATTTCTAATGCAATATTTTAAGTATGTGGTATATCAATATATAGTGACACGCAATTCTCTGATTGGTGAATCTTGCTTCATAATTGTGGGTAATGTAGTGCATTATTGTTAATTTGCTATGTTAACAGATTAAAAAAGACAAAAAATGACACTGACTTGTTAGCTTGGAGCTCATGTCTGTTTCTCAGTGGAGAAAATGAATGTGATTTTTTACTTCCGCACTGTTGCGCTCTATCAGTGTCCATGGTGACCAGTGACCGCTGTTACCAGTTGACTCTAGAGATGCTGTTTGTTTGCCTGGCACCCATGCAGGGATTTGCAGGAGCCCGGGTTGCTGTAGGCCTCAAGAATGTGTCTGCTCTCATGTGACATATAGATCCTGCAGCGGTCCCGTGCACATCTCACTATGCTGGGATAACATGACAATCTGTCACTGACACTGAAAGAAGCCCGTGCAAACAAAGAGAGAGATAGCGAGCAAAATGAGAGGCCGAGGCGGCCTTGCCCCCTCACGCTCTGCTTCAAATTTCCACACTTATTAATGCGCACACTCGTGCATGCACAATGTGCGTTATTGTTGTCATGACAGCTGCATTCTCCCTTTGCAGTCGGCCCATTGCATGTTGCATGGACGTTTATGTGATTAAACGACTAAATTGGCTTGTTATTCAGCATCCTGTGGACTTTGGTGTGGTGAGGTGCAGTGTTCTTCTCATGGGCATGTGAGACCGAGTATAAAGGGGATTATAAAAGCTTCAGCACACTGTCAGGCTTTGATTTGGCTGGGGGATGGGGGAGCTTTGGGGTTAGTGGCTTCCTCTGAATCCAATTTAAAACCTGTCCAGACACCTAATAGCAGGCAGAATCACAAAGCAAACGTGCGCGTGCGATTCTGATGAATTAGTCTCATTGCCGACATGTTTTGTTTTCCTCATTTGCAGTAATGAGATTTTTTTGGGATGTTATAGAGAGATGTTTGTGTTCGGAGTAGATGGAGAACATATCGCTTGTGTTTGAATTTAAAATAGAACATATTTCTAAAAATAGTCTGTAGTTCAGTTGTTGCGGTGCATTATGGGACTGCCTTCTCTGCGAATTATGTTTTAACGTCATTTTTTTGGTCTAATTTCATATTTGAATTATCGTTCAGTGAAGATGATGTTTAATGTAGTGACCTTTCACGTTTATTTATTTATTTTTTATTGGTATTTCACAGACTTCTTAATTTTTTAAAAACTTAACAATTTTTCAACACAATATTAGTGCTGGCAAACAATTAATAGCATGCAAAATAAAAGTTTTTGCTTGCATTATATGTGTGTTCTGTGTATGTGTATTATGTATATATAAATATACAAGTGTATACATATCTCAGAAAAATATGTTATGCTTCTATATTAAATGTATTTATAATATAAATGATATGAATATAATAAATATATACAGAACACATATTTTACAAACAAAAATCAGCATTTATTCACACAAAAATATAATTAATCGTGATTAATCATTTGAAAGGACTAATTTTGAGACTTTAGCTTAATATTTTAATAATTCAAAACATATTCAGAGTTCTCTGATGCCAGCTAATAGTCATATGACAAGCATTAGTAAGCATTTTATTTTGATGTTTTTTTAATTTTCATTTAGAAATTATAATTTATAAATATTTATTTACAGCACAGTGTGTGTGGCGGGGGGTTAAGATGTTTGGAGATCAAGAGTGCATTGCTTTTGTTAGACTAGAATTTTTAATATTTCTAAAAATAGTTAATGGTTCAGGTGATCGTTGATCCTGGAGTCTGTTTTGTTGAGCTTGACAGACCTTAAATCGGTGGAAAAAGGTTTGATTTGTGTTGTTTTTCCCTCCCTTCAGCATATGTTAATGAAGCAGCAGGATCGCATTGACGACCGAGTGAAAGACATCGAAGAGCAGCTGTACAAGTTGGAGTCTGACAAACTACTGGTGGAGGTAAGGAGATGTTGATGGGAGCATGCACACACACGCTTCTGTCTTCCTCTATCTATCTGTCTGCATGTCTCTCCCCTCACCCTCTACTGCAGCTAATGAATATGTAAGAGGCTGTTTTTGGTATGACATTGGCAGCGTCTGAGCTTAAGCCTTGTGTAGACCTTTTCTCCCTGTCTGCAGTTTTATTTCTGTTGTTTAAGGGAAAAATAATTAGACAAGTATGTTGTTCTACCAAACCCGTCTAAGTCTCCATGTTTTGTATTTGAATCACTGTTAGCTTTTACAGCAGCTGCTGGTTTTCCTGAGAACCACATAAAAATATGCTAATAGTTCATGAGAATTAAAAAAAAAGAAAACCGGAATAAGTAAGAAAAGAAAGTGAAATCTAAGAAATATAATTTAGGAAGCAATCAAATCATAAAACCATTTCATTTATCTTGCAAGTGCAAGATCACATAACAGAGCTAAGCTGTGCTGACACACGTGGAATGTTCTCATATTAAGCTACGAAAACAAAATTATCAAAAACAAAATCTGAACTTTTTACATAATGACCTGCACGTTTTGACATAAATATGAAAGTGTTGTTAATATTAAACGTAAACATTTAAAAATGTGATATAAATGTTGCAGGAAATACCTGAACTTAAAAAACTCTGATTAAATGCAATCTTTGTAACTAATTGAATAAGTTGAAGGAGTAAATAAAACAAAAGAAATTAAATAAAAGAACGCAAGAACATAAAACTAAATTACTTAAACCTTAACTGAAGCTAAAAGGAAAACTGAAAATGTAAAAACAAAAGCTATTTAAAAATTTTAATGAATAGTTACCTAGTATATAAATAATATTAAATAGGCACAGAAAATGCCCATAGTTTAGTGCGGATACCCCTCTTTTGTGCATCTCACAGATAGTTAAATCTTCAAAGCTATCTTCAGTGAGCTTTGTGAGCAGTGAGTGCACACCTTCTTATTTATTCAAAGGATATGAAATAGTTTAGTTAGAAGTAAGATTGAGCTTATTTTTGCTCTGTGGTTGCTCTTTTAAAGCTTTAGAAACGCATTTAGGAACTCCGTTTGGATTATTCTCTTTATTAACCTTTGTGTGTGATGTGATAGTTTTTCAATACAGTATGATTATATATCTATTAAATAAATGTGGCTAGCATTTCAACCAATTTTTGGGAAAATTGCAATGGAAAGTCAGGTTTAAATCTGATTGCACTGATTACTCACCCTCATGTCGTGCCAAACCCATAAGACCGTTCATCTTCGGAACACAGATGAAGATATTTTTTAAGATATCAGAGAGCCACCTGACCCTCCATACAACTGAAATGATCCCAGATCCAGAAACATAGCAAAGACATTGGTAAAACAGTCCATGTGACATCAGCGGATAAACCTCACTTTTGCGATGCTATGAGAATCCTTTTTTTGCGCAAATAAACAAATATAACATCATTTACTCTTCTCCTGTGACTTAAGTCTTCAGCCAGTTTAGCTGAACGCGCCGTATACACAAGCTTTAACGTATTTGACGTAATTAGCATTGTTTACATCCAGGTGAAAGCACGCACATGTGCGTAATCTGTGGCTGTTTGCGCCTAGAAGAAAGCGTACGCTTGCGCAGTAATTAAGACGTAAGTCATAGGAGAAGAATGGTTGAGTATATGATGCTATTTTTGTTTGCCCCCCATAAAAGTATTGACGCAAAACTGAAGTTGATTCACTGATATCACATGGACTTTTTTTACTGATTTTTTTTAACCACGTTTCTGGATCTAGATCATTTTTAGTTGTATGGCTGTCTAAAGAGGGACAGATAGCTCTCTGATATCATCAAAAATATCTTGATTTGTGTTCCGAAGAGGAACGAAGGTCTTATGGGTTTGGAACGACATGAGGGTGAGTAATTAATGACAGAATTTAAATTTGTGGGTGAACTAACCCTTTAAAGTTTGAGACATTGTTATGATCTTTTCTGAAACTAGAAACCGAAACTAGAATACTGCTCGGGACTTTTCTTAAAGTAAACATGTGAGAAGCAGAAAAAGGAAACGCCATTAACTAAATTAAACAAAACTGTTCATTTACTTTCCATTTAAAATGAAAAAAAACATCAAAAAGATATCTTTAGTGTTTCCTTTCCTTCAAAGAGCTCTTTCTTCAATGAGGAAGACTATAGAAAATCAGTATGCACCCTTGTGTGTGTGTGTGTTGTGCAGGATAAGGTACGGCAGCTGAAGGAGGAGGTGCGTGTGCAGTATCACAAAATGCACCAGCTCTTAGAAGATGACCTGGGGAGAACTCTAGAGGTGCTGGATAAAGCGCACTCCAAATACTGCCAGGAGAACTCGACCCAAACCCTCCAGCTCAATGAACGCCGTCAGGAGGCCAAGAAACTGCTCAGCTCTGTCCAAGTTGTGTTTGACAAGGCAGAGGATATTAACATTATGAAGGTGAGGTCGATTCTCACAGTCACCCTTCACAGATGCCTTCATCTGCTCGGCCTTCACTGTCTGTGATATCCCACAATCCTGCGTGCGTGTGTGGTTTGGAAGCTGCTGGGGAAAATGCTGTCTGATGAAGTGTTTGAAAGAAGTAAATGAATTCAAAAATGTAATTTATGATTGATGTAAACGACGCTTAATTCAAAATTCTTTTGTTTCCACATACGATTCCATGTCTAGCAGGAAAAAAGCCATGTAGATCGTAAAATATTGATCGATTATTAAACATGATGTCATATGTCTTGGATGTTTGAACAAGTTTCCTTCATATAAAAACACTGTCTGTCTGGATAGCTTTGGGTTTCTGACGCAGTGGATATATCTTTAAACACACCCCCATCTATAAATCCCCTCGCACTCACCCTCATACTCTCATAAACACACAGTGTGAATGTGCCCATACCTGTGAGAAATGTTCCCCTGTCTCTGTGTGGTTGTTATCAGCAGATCTGCACTTCCAGATTTTTCTGTGTTTACAGACAAAGAGGCAGTCAAGCAGCAGCTTGTAGACGGCAGGGAGATTAATATTTTGTTCTGTTTTGTTTTGCATTGTAGAACACGAAACCAGTAAAAATACTCATGGACAGGTATGTCGTTTATGAGTGCAGTAATGTATGTAAATTGAATACTAAATCCTATTTTGAATATGTAGTAATCTGGTCATGTCTTTTTACAGATCACAGTCATGCACGGGCAGTGTTCTGCCTCCTTATAAAGTGGGTCATCTTAATTCCAAAATATTCCTATCTGAAGTCTCAAAAAAGGAAAAGAACTTGAGAAAAATACTGGAAGGTAAGTACAAATTAAATGGATCAGCGACGGTTTGTGGGTAACGCCTCTTTTCTATTTTCTATTTTTTCTAAGTGGATCATTGATTCTAGTATAAGTCAAGTCAAATCACCTTCATTTATATAGCGCTTTTAACAATTTGGATTGTGTCAAAGCAACTTTACAGTATCAAATATGAAAATAGTGTGTAAAACAACATTAAACATTGAATTTTTAGTTGAAGGCATTTCAGGATTAAACGGTGGTAAATACAAATGTGATTCCACTAGCTATGTAATCATAAATAGTTACATTTTTTGGCACAAATGTGTCAGTAGGAACAAGTCAAACAAGACGGGTAACAATGTGTAGTTTTTTGCTAGCCTGGGCCCACTCATACTTCCTGTGACGCTACATTTTATTTCGCGAGCAAAGTCAGTCTGGCAGAGCTGCCGTTTTAGAGCATTTCCGTTCCCAAAAACGTAGGAACCAATGATAAACGAGCTACGTTTACGTAATCGGAATGAGTGGTCTGATTGGTTGTAGATTTGTCCAGTAGTATACAGAGGCATCTTATGAACACAGGTTAAGCCCGCCTCCCAGAAGGCAGGTAGTAAGGTAGCTTGGCCAGACTTTAAAGTCGCGGAAGCCAGGCTAGTTTTTTGCACCTTTTACACTGAAAATGCAATACATGACTTCACCTTCTTTATGATGAATTTACATAAGATGCAACATAGGCCAGACTATGCAGCACAACCAACACTGAGAAAGGTGCAAAAATAAAAACTAACCTATAAACCTATCTCCAAAGGGTAACACGTAAAGCGTAAAAAGTAATGGCCCTAGTACTGAGCCTTGAGGTACTCCCTATTGCACATATCATTGACCATGGAATGCCCTCATTCTCCAAAAACAATAAAAACATGCATAAATACTATGTTTTAAACTTTTGTATAATAAAAGATTTTTGTAGGTTGTTTTTTTTTGTTCTACATTACTTGATATTTCAAATTATAATCTATTCTAGGTCCTTAAGCGCAGCCATCTGAGATCATTCATTGACTTTCCTTGTAAAAATATTTCAGTTTTTTCCACAAATCAAACTCTTTGTCTTTGTCCCTTGTTTCCAGCACCATTCAGTACTCCCTCGCACTTCCTCCAGAGCGTTTCTGTCCACCCCTCCAGTGTGAATACCTCCGGGGGTGAGAAACGCAAACACTCCACAGCCTTCCCTGAAAGCAGCACCAGCCTGCTGGAGTCCTCGTCAGGCCCCATGAGCAAACAGCAGTTCCTGGGTCAAGGATCCAACTCCACAGACGGGCCGGCGTCACAGCCACCCATGGCACCCTGTAGCTCCACCCAGCACATTGTAGGCCTCAGCAGTAGCAGCGGTGCCCAGTCTGTCCATCATTCCAGCTCTGTTTTTACTCCCGCCAACTACCCCAACCCCAGCTCGTCCCAGCAGGCCATGCTGCCACAGTACGGCGGCCGTAAGATTCTCATGTGTACGATGGACAACTGCTATTGTTCTGGTGTCCCCTCCATATCGAACCACCGCGGCCATCCTCCCTACCCCCGTTCAGGATCCTTCCCTTGGACACAGGACTACACCCACCCCCTGCCCTCCACGCCATCAATGTCCCAGCCTCTCCAGGGGCTCTCCATGCACGACTGGATCGACGCCTCACAGAGTCATAGGCACCCTGAATTCTATGGACTCTACGGGCAATCTTCCACTAAACCATACGTCACCAGTTAACTTCCACTGCAACTCTGGTTTGTCTCCAATAACTCGCCCAGTTCTTTAAGGTCTGGTCACATTTGCGAAATTTAAGTGAAATTTTGCATGCAAAAACAGATCTATTGTCAATTGCCTCGAGATGTATAAAGTCTGCTTCAAACCAAGTGAGTTTTAGTGACCAACTTGAAAATGAGCGAGACCGGATTTGGATTTCGCTTGCGAAATTTTGCCAAAGAACGGCAAATGTGACCATATCTTTAGACCTTTTTTGTCCCTGCCTGTCTTTCGGAGTCAGGCTTGTTAACGTCACAGTCTAAAGGACAACACTTTTTAGCATGCAATGCAAGCCTCTCGGCTTCAAAACACTGATCTCTTCCAACTTAAGCATTAAAACCTTTTCTGTCCCTGTGCTAAACATGATAAGGGAATCTTTCTTTGAGAAATGTGGAGGCGGGACCCAGCTGAGTTTTCAAAATTACAAACAGATTTTGGATAATTGCAGAGGGTTCTGACCCGAAGCAGATAATGATCGCTTGTAAATGGAGTTAGTTTTAACTCCTTTCACCTCCCCTCTTCCTGCCTTTAGGGCATCAGGAATCTGGTTGGTTTTTATGATGTGGTAAAGATTCCTTTTAACATTGTTATTAAACTGCTACAGTTTTATTAATAGTAGATAGGGAATATTGTTATATAAGATAAAGAGGGATAGAGTGCGTTTATTATTTATCATTTTCACTTCTACCAAGCTCAAGTTTCTGCTGAACCGCTTCACAGGTAACTATGTGACTGGGAACTCTGATTATAATTTGACATGTTGCTTACATTCCTTAGAGGCCAGAGGAGCTTATTTTTTTTGTTATGTTTACAATTATGTATTAATATTTTTTCATTAAGTTTGGGTAGGTTGGGAAAGATCAGTTCAAAAACTCAATGCAGATTCATTTGGAGGCTTCAGAGATTTTCCACCAAGCACGTCATGAGCTAGTACTTCTGGATTCTGCTTCCTTTCAGATAATGTTACTTCCTGCATTCAAGCACATGTGAAGCATGTTCAGGATGATTGGTGCCTACACACACCTCTCAGTCTTATAACGGTGTAGATATACTTCCTGTTTAGTCGGTGACGGTGAAGCCCGATGGGGTCTGTGGTCACCGCGAAACACCGTCATGAACATGCTGAAAAACTTCCTGTTTGTGATTGTAGAGTTGCAGGAAAGCCTTTTTGTGCACTCAGAACTCCAAGAGACTCGACTGAGTGAGACTAGAAGACCGTTGGTGACATTTTTTCACATTTTATACGAGAAAACTGAATGGACTGCATACATTTGGAGATCAAAATAAATGTGCTTCAAAAAAGTATTAAATGCTGGTTTAAACAAAAGTGTATGTAATCTCATTTATAATGGTCTAATGTAGATTCTTTTTGCTGGTTGAAGTTATGAGTCTAAAATACACAGCTTCTCAACCGGGAGGTCTCAGCAAACTTCTAAAACAGGACAAACAAGCATTACAATTCAAAACAATTCAAATTCAGTATATTTTTCTTGGAAAGAACCAGGGTTACAGCTGTTTTGAAAAACCTGGAAGGACTTTGTTGTTTTTTAAACCTGGAAAGGTCATGCAAATTAATAAAATTTTGTAAGTCCATGGGCATTTTTGTACATTTTATAAATATACATGTTTCTAGTTATTGCAAATTATGGAATTGTGCGTGAAAACATATTCATTAGAACCTAATCCTTATCCAGGAAATCACAAACAACTGGAAAATTTTTCCAAAATGACATTTGCATTAAAAAATTCTGAGACATTAGCATATTTTCACGCATGAATGAGCACATCTACCTGTCCAACAAACTACATGACTGACATGTTGCTAAGTGCCATTATTAGGCATAAATAATTGTCACCGCTGTTAAAAAGAAGCATCAAGTGCTTGTGCGTGATTACAGGGATTATGTATTGTCAGATATCTGCTGTTGCAGATCCAAAGAAATCCCATAAATCAAGCATGACTGTGTTCGTCTTTAGCTTGGATCATTTGCCTAGACCTTGTTCTTGATTATCAAAACAGGTTTGGAGGTTATATTTGAAGTGAAGTTAATCATTCGCAAGCCGGTTAATCATTTGTTTACAAGATAGCAACGGCAAGTCCGAAGCAAAACTTCTGAGAAATATGTAGCTTCAAAAAAAAAAAGAGAAAAAAAAAGTCAGACTCTTTTAAATCATTTAAATATAGCAGTCTAATGATTTATGCCAGACTTTCCAGCTCTTCCTCATGGGTCAATGGGGGCATCAGTCACATTTTTCCATTAAAGGATGGGGGCTAGGGGTAGAAAGGGGATGGGGGAAGTAATCAGGCTTGAAGAACAGCTCATCATTTATTTATAAAGTGTAACGTTCCAGCCCCCTTTTCTCCCACAAACCCCATACATTCACCTTTACTGTGCTCTCAGGCCAGCACAGTCAGACCCATTAGAAATCTGACTGGATTCTACCCTCTTTTTTCCCCCAGCTTGCTGTGGGTGGACACGCCATATGCTCCGAGAGCTCCACAATGGGTTTGTTTTTCTGAGCGCTGCCGTCCCATGATGCTAATCACGCTGGCTGCTCATGCTGGCTCATTGCAGCCCGTGGGAGGACTGTAGCCTGCCGGAAGGATCGATTGCAAAAAACAACAGAGGCTGCTCGGCTCTGCTCCTCTATACATATGATCACATAGGGATGCATTTGAGGCCTTAAGTGAAAAGAAAAATTAAAAGCACTCAAAACATGGGGATTTGTCA
>JAUMHR010000063.1:7582755-7593422 GCA_032361145.1 Enteromius fasciolatus | reverse complement strand
TGATCGCGACGCCTAAGGTGATTACGACAGATGAATCAATAGCGTCAGTAGCAGCAGATCAATTTACAACACTTTCCGACATGTGCACGTTTTCATCTCTTTATGCTTAGGATATTATTTTTGTTGAAATGAAACGTTGGTTAATATCGACCAATGTGCACCTTTGTGCACAACATTTGTATAATTTTACCACTTCTGAGGATAGTGGGGGTCACGAGTCACTAGCATGGTTATTTTGGGGGTCGCCAGCTGAAAAGTTTGGGAACCCCTGACTTAGTCAATACACATTAATAAGTTTGCCGTGTGCTCTTAAAAGCCTGCATCTGTACAATCCACTGGACCACCAATCCATATTGTTTTTCTGTGCTTTTTCATCCGTCTCTCCATTCTGTCTGAGAGCTTTTTATGTAGCTGATTCTGCTTTGACTAACCAGCAGAATTTGAGATTAGCAGCGCTGAATGGAGAACCGGGAATCCATGCGCGTTTATCTAAGATCTTGCTTTAATAGCATAATGCGGCGCTTCCCAGCTCATTTCTTTTGGTTATGGAATCAGTATCTGCCTGTATGAGATACAGCTATCAATGCCCACACAAGGCTAAACAGAGAAAGACAGTACTCCATTAACCTCCCCTCACTCCTTTGCACCTTCTGGAAAAGCATATCTTTGGGTACAAACAAGCATCTGTCAGAACAGATGTGTCCACTTGTGCGCACAATCATCGCACACACAGACTTGACCAGAGGGGAGACTCAAAAACCAAGCTGGATTTCATTTATTGGCCCCTTTTAAGGTGGAACTGATGCCGACTCCTTGTCAGGTGGCATTAACAAAGCGTTCTGCCTTAAGCGACATCTCTGAGGATGTCGTGAGGGTTTATCAGATGTGAAAGATCACAGAGGCAGAGCATCCAACCAAGTGTGTGCTTGCTTGTGTCTGGTAACAGGCTGAAGCCATTTGAAGCCTTCACAAACACTGCCGAACATTTACAATGGATTCCTCAGCTAACAATGTGTGTCGTGATGAAAGAGAAACAATATGAGAACAAAACAAAATAATTTATTCTTTCCAATGAAGGGAACCAATATGGTATTTACTTCACCTCGGGCACCTGTTGAGAATGTTTGAACATCTCTGATATGTGTGCAGAGCTGCTGCTCCAAATTATAATTGTTTGTTTAATGAGAGTGTATTTCATTGTTTCCTAATTGGATTCCTCCTCTCCAACAGACTGACAGTGGCACAGCGCTTTCCTTTCAGGATTTGATTTGTTGTCACTTATGATAAACGAACAATCAGAGAGAACAAACAACTTGGTGGAATTAATGGCCGTTCAGTGGGAATATATTGCCACTATTGTTTTCTTTAGCGCATGGACTGTAGTGTTTAACAAATAAAATTTCAGTTGACAAGGCAAAATTTGTACATTTAACATTTTTTGTTTATGTTTTACATTACCCCCCTCCAATCCAATATTTTACTTTATTTTCATTACAGAAAGCTATTTTATAATACTTGCAGTTCACTTGCAATATAGTTATTGCTTTATTTAGCACGTACTCCCTTACAGTACTTTACTGTTTTAAATCAAATAAAATATGTAAAAAAAAAATTAAAAGCATAAACAAAGAATTTAACTGCTGAAGTATTAAATTTGCTAGAAAAACAAAAATATTTAACAATACATAAGTAAGTTGATGCAAAAAAAACAACCGAAAGGCAACATGATTTAACAAAATTACCAAAAACGGATCGACATTAATCCAGTTAAAAAAACTGATATATGGCATTTAAAGATTCCCAAGATGAAATTAATGCATAGGGGGATACCACAGAAACAGACAGAAAATCAGATTTCATCTGCGCCTATGTTTATGCATGCATGTTCATGTGTGAGCTGAAAAAAAAAATGACAGAAATAAAAGGTTGCTAGATGGCAGATAAAAAATAGGGGAAAGCGGGAGAAATGGGGTTGGGATTCCTCTACAGAGAAACCAGCAGAGCATGAATAAGGAGTTGGTTGAGTTGCCTGGCAACAGAAGGGACATGCACAGGGCTTTGATGCTGAAAGTGTGTGACTTGACTATTTGTTCTCTGTGTTTACGTAGTATGTATGTACTATAAGTATAGATAATGTATTAGGAGGCTTTGTGCATGCTATTATAACAGAAAAATACAATTTATTATTGTATTAAAGCTTTATAACACTACAAATATATATATAGCCTATATATAGATATATATATCAAAATACAAAAGAGAACCAAAAGATCACTAAAAACTAATTTACACAAATGATATATGAGTGTTTCAGACCTTAAAAATCTTGATTATGTTATTGTGTTTGTAAAATACCTCATCATACTGTCATTAAAAATGTGCTTGTGTGTGTGTGTAGTCCAGCAGAAGATATCTCAGGCACGTCTCAGGTCCTCATCGTTTTGTCTCACAATGTTAATGGCTGACAAAATAATAGAGATTTTTTCCATTCCTTTCATTTGTGTCAGAGCTTCAGAGCACATCTGAATACAAAGTACTTCACCATAAAGAGGGGCTGCAACAGAGCACTGGCCTTTATACTGAAATCATTCCCGCATTTTAATGTTTTGTGAGAAATGTATGATCAAATATAAATCGAAACATATCCAACATATCATTATAGTAGAATATTGCTATGAACTGAATTCATGTGATGTTCTGAAGTACATATTTCTAACTTTTGAATGACTTAATGAATGATGTTATTACTTGGTTTAAAATTCAAGGAAAGATGGCAAAGAGAAGAGAATTGTTTTGAGCATGAGGAGTCTGTAAAGTGCTTTTTCTGCTCTTCTTGCTGCATGGAGCTCTCCATGGTGCTGACAATAATAGAGCGTAAAGCTGAATGAACAGCCTATAGGCTATAAATATCAGGAAGTGAATGTCTTCCAGATCACAAAGCCATATATGGCCATGAATATTGCAAAAGTCTCTTAAAATGGTCTGCTGCTTTGAAATTTGTTCATCTGCCAAGTACACCATATGCACCTGGAGGGTCAACATGGCATTTTGTCAAATCTTAGTGGAATTGATCTATTTTAGCTTTATTTTCAAAGTAATGAAATCATAACTTGATAATGCACAAATGTTGTCGTGTTCATATGCACACTGTATATGTACATGGAGATCAAACACATCTGAACCAGCTAATTAAGATCTTCAGGAACACTTGAAAATTACAAACAGGTGCGTTGGAGGAGGAAGGCAGATTTCTAACAGGAGCGCTCCTAGGCTGTGTCTGAAAGCTGAAAAAATGCTGCCTCCGCAGCTAGCATAAGGAGAACGGGTGGCAACAAGGCACGTCTGCATCCAGTGATCGTTTTATATCCTCTGTACTGAAATATCATCATTCGATCGATTTTTTGAAGGGAGCATAGATGTATTGTGAGATGAATGTTGAGCTAATAAACAAAGTTTGAAAGTTTAATAATAAAAAAATAATATATATTTTTTTTATTTAATTTTTTTTTACCACTGAGCATAATCCCAAAAGGAGGTCTTGTCAGATTTAGCTCACTTCTAGGTACCAATGCGTTCTCAAAATATGGCTAAGCAGGTACACACATACACAATAATTAGTTTTTCATGAAAACACTCATCATAGACCTTTATACTGTAAAATGTTCTGAACCTAACCCGGCTACAGAAAACATTCACAAAACAGAATTTTGTAAGATGTACAGCACAAGCCTTTTCGATGGCCCCACAACATCATATTTGAGGTTTTACAATCCTTGCGGGGACATATGATAATATAAAAAAGTAAGATTATTCTAAAATATTATATCAAATTCTGATTATTCCTCTCTAATTAATAATTAGAAAAAGGTATAATTTTTTACATATAGGCTAAGAGTAGGCTAAATGCTTCAGTTAATCAAAAATGATAACCCCAAAAACATCATAAAAGATCCAAATATGCACGCGAACAGAAATCGCGTCAGAAGGTTACCATAGCAACAATACGCTCGAGCTCTTCCCGCATGTAGGCCTAGAGTAGCTATATCATATTAGTAAATTATTCAAATCGTTATAAATAACAACAAAGACATTTTAGTAGATTGTTTGTCGTCTTTAAGATTAGTCACTCTGTTTAATGGCGAAACCATAATTTTGACTGAATGACAGAAATTCATGCTCATCCATACACACCATCAAAAACAATCATAATGAGATACATTTCATCTTCTTTATAGACTAAATGCTATGGTTAATTTTGGTCTTTACTCTACTTTGCACATCTGGTGCAACATTTTAAGTGTCGCATTTGTCACTTCCCAAACAACAGCAAAACTAAGTAAAGGTCTCATAAATCACAGCTTGATGTAAAGTCTCTGAGGCAGAGCAGTCAGCTCTTTTTCTACAAGCGGTTTCTAATAATTCCCGGAACATCGAGAGCGTCTCACTCAGCAGATCTGCGCTGGACGAACGCAGCGGTGCCGCAATCAGCGAAATCCCGCATTCACCATTCACATCCACACCGCCTCTGCTGCCTCACATACACACTATAGACTCTAGCTATGTGCATTTGTCTAGACAGCAACTGACAGCATACGCTGACGCTTTCAGCCACCGTGTTAAGCATCGCTCACATCTCTCAAAGGTTTGCTCGTCTTTAGACATTTCGGACATCGTTTGGTTATAAACCGAGCTTTCGCACGATGGTCCTGCTGCATCGCCGCCGGAGAAAAGAGACGCTGGTTTGGCTGTTGCCGGGTCTGCTCGGAGTCTGGTAAGTTTTCGCTTCACAGGGGGGCAAAAGAAACAAGGGGTGCAATCAGTGTAACTACTAAAATAGCCCTTGACCGAAACACACACTTGCATAGTCCAGGACGCGAACAGCCGGCGTGATTCTGTAACGCGAAGTGCTGCAGGACGATTTACTTTTACGCTTTTTCCTGTAGCACATCAGCCTTAACATTTCCACCTATAACTGTCCATCATGACACGTGCTGTCGTCTGTGCGCTGAAAACATTTGAGAATAACAGTACAGATCGTACGTGACAGTTTTGCTCTGGGCATTTGTGTTCATGTCGTCTTTTCTTTTAGCGTGGACGCGCAGTGTCGCCAAACAAACAACCTTGAGGATACTTTAGCCAGCTACAATTCCTCAAACAGCAGCAGAACTACACTGCTTACATACTATTAGATTTCGCATCTTGACATAGGGTGGTCAGATTAGAAGGGTATAGTTCACATTGACACATACTGTATGTTGGCTCGCGCTACTTTGCTTTGCCTTACTTTTTTTCTTTCAACGGACTGCCTATGTGGGAATGCTTATCAGAATATACATAGACTACTTGCTTTGCAATATTTACAATCCTCTTATTTACTTACATCATGTAAATTATGTAATTGGCAATAGCCAATTCGTCTGTGCTTTGTTCCCTCTTATTCAGGCGTTTGTTTGTCTTCTGTGTATTCATCATGGTTATTAGCACTTGCTTCTGAGGCCCACAAAGGTCATTCAGAGGCTACTGTTGTGTCCAGACAATATAAACTGCATTTGAGGAAAATATTCTGTCTGTATATTTTCCATTTGACAGCCTGCTTTTCAACCGCTCAGCGCTGTGCCTACGGGGATCAATAACCTACATTCTCTCCACCCACCTGGGTCTCATCCACAGGGATGCTTCATATTGATTTTCCTGTCTTTCATTATTTGCATATGTATGGGATTTTACCATTTAGATTTCTTGTTTATAGAGGAAACTCAAATATACAATCTCATTTACCGGTCTGTCTGGGTACTTTTTTACATTTTTAGACCATTCGGATGTGATAGCCTATCATTTTAGCGTTTTCTAGTGTCACCTCTACATAAATGACACTACACCACATGAACCAAGCAAGCATTATTTTGCTGTAGTTGGCTGTCTACTATTCAAACTTTTTTTCTCTGCAAAATAACAGGCATGAAATAGATTTGAATCTTGGGACCCACTTTATACAGTAACTTTTAAATGAATAATTAGATACAATTTTGTAGTACGTGTTTTTACATCATACTTGCAATGAAAAATACCTGCCGCAATTACATCTGTAATTAATTAATATCTATAATTACACCTTTAGTCCTCCCTTAACTGTATCTCATCTCAATAACATGTTTTGCAAAGCAGAATAAACATAAATACACTGTACAACACTGTACTGACAATTGTGGGTTAAAGCCTAGTGGCACTTAATATAAAGTAGAACTCTTGTTTTGTAGCTATATTTTGCAAATTACCCAAGAGGCAGTCTTTTGCGCTTTTAGCAGCTTCACCTTCAATTCTCCAAAGCAAAAGTTGTGACACCAGAGGAGACTCAGTCTAGACTGAGTGGGAACGGCACACATTTCAGTTAGAAGTGATACCCGATATGTCTGTTCTTACAGATAATGCTCCAGAGAATAAATTTAAAAGCTCTTACACCATATACTGCAAGAGAGCGAGTGTGAGAGGGAGTTGCGGGTGATAATTTAAACCCCTCACCTTCAGCTGTTCCCTCCCTCCTCTGCCAGAACACATCTTCATTAATCACTGCATTCTTTTATTAGAACCTCCTCTTTGTGTCTCCAGCATGCTGCTCATTTAAAAGACTCCTCTCTCCTGCTGTCAAGGCGGTCCCATACATTTACAGTCACTGATGACCTCTTTTATCTGTTCTTCCTGTAAAACTCATCAGACATATTCCCTCGTTCTCCCTCTGTCTGTCAAATTTAGTTCTCTAAACCAGTCGCTCGCTCTTTAGAGTTTAAGCTCTTTCCATAAACGGAATCTTCTTTTAACTATATATCGCTGTATTATTTACCTCGCTGCTGTCCGTCTACTCATATCGCCTCTGTTTGTTTCTGTTTTTTCTGACAGCATGGCATTTGGCCCGAGCAAAGCAGAGGAGGAAGATTACGAGGATGTCCCCATAAATAAAACTTGGGTTTTATCACCAAAGGTCTATGAGAACGACGTCACCCTTATCCTAAACAAACTACTGCAAGGTTATGACAACAAACTGAGACCAGATATCGGAGGCAAGTGCAATTTTTTTGAAAAGGTTGAACGCTTACATCCACACAAATTGCCTGCAGATACTGTCTAGGCATGTTCATGACCCTCAAACACAATGTTACAGCTTATGGGTAACTGAAATATGTTAATAATTATAAGATAATGCGATCATTATTATGAAGCTGCATGAAGAGGAACACACTGTGACAATTAAACCCTCCAAGCAATTCAGAGTTTCTCTGTAATCATCATTTTTACTTTACCATCAGCATTATTCCAGTGTTAAGTGAAAAAGTGCTAGGCTTTAGGATTTTTGCTGATGTTTTTCTCCGCGCCAGGTCACTTTATTTTCAGTGTTCTGGAAGCGACACAGCTGACTAGAGTTCAGTTATTTAAGAGGATTTATCTTAGTGGTGTTCGGGTACAATAGACCTAAATCACTATTGATCTTCCTTCTTTATCTGTGTTATGTGTCTGAGATAGAAGGAGAGAGTGTAAGTATGAGCAGTACTCAGTTAATCAGATCGCAGAGCAAGCGCTGAGGGACTGCGGGTCAACCCGCCGAGTTTTTGTGATCTGTCATGTCTCTGTGACTGAATTTCCTGCGACAGGAATATTTTTGAAACCGCATGGATGAGGATTCAGGCAGCTTTGAGTAATTTGTGTGGCTGATATGGGAGAACATGAATTGGTTTGCAGCCCATTTCATTTCTGTAATGAGATGCATTTCTGAGTGAAACAGGATATTCAGTGAGAAAATTTGATTGTATCTACTGATTGGGAATTGATTGGGTGGTTACATACCAGGATGGAGCCAGACTGGATGTGGGTTTGCTAAAAATAGCTGGCTGTTGGTTTTGTTATTGGCTTACATTATTCAATAGTCCACGCTAAGTGATGCACGAAGAGAAAGGAACAATAACAATAGTAAGTAAATAAATGAAAACACATGAGGAGACCTCATGTGTTTTTTTTTACAATTAAAAAAAAAATTTCTATGGAAGCCCATTTCCGCCACAGAAGTATGTGATATAACTTAAATGCGCAATTCTGAAAAGAGAAGTCCAAGTTGTTAGATATATCTCACAAATGCAAAAAAAAGGTGAACATTGTGAGAAAAAGTCTTAATTATCTTTTTACATTTAAAAAAAAATAAAATGTAAAATTCAGAGAAATGTCAGAATTGCGAGATTTAAGGCTTGGAATTGTAAGAATTTTTCCATGGTTTTTCTATAACATGTGCATTAATTAACTAGAGTCAGTTTTGATTTTACAAATATAATAGAACATCTGAAATGGATGCTAAATACAGACTTTATATAATATACATTTTTAATAAAACACTTACTGCTTCATTGTATTGCTTTGATATTATAACTTATTGCAAATTGAATATTTAAAATTATATTCTAGTGAGACCGACTGTGATTGAGACGGCAGTGTACGTGAACAGCATAGGTCCAGTTGATCCCATCCATATGGTGAGCAGAAATGTACCATAACACATCATGTTCAAAGCTGTAAATAAATCACTCAAAGCAACCGTTTAGATCCATTTCACGACCATCATATCCACTGTCACAGCCAATAACCATATAATTTCACTTACAAAAGCATCCGTGAGGCTTTTACTACTACTCCTCTCATTGTTTGGTGTTTTTTTAGGAGTACACCATAGACATCTTCTTTGCTCAGACGTGGTATGACAGCAGACTCAAATTCAACAGCTCAATGAAGCTCCTCATGCTCAACAGCAACATGGTGGGAAAAATCTGGATCCCTGACACCTTTTTCCGCAACTCACGCAAATCTGACGCCCATTGGATCACGACACCCAATCGCCTTCTGCGCCTCTGGAGCAACGGAAGAGTGATGTATACTCTAAGGTGTGTCCATTAAGAGCCGATTGAATGTTTGCGCGACAAAATGATGTGTCCTTGTATTCCTGTTCCGTAGCATTGGCTTTCGTACCAAATGACACCCGCTGTCCGTTGCAGCACATGTTTAAGCCATTACATCTGATTCACATTTATTTATGTCAGGGACTGTTAAGTGTGTTCATTGTACAGTTATCAAAGCCTGCACAAATGCACTACCTCCTAAATGTCACAATCAACATTTTTTTGTTTGTTTTGCTATTGTCTATGATTCTTTTCGTTAGGTTGACTATTAATGCGGAATGCTACCTTAAGCTGCATAACTTTCCCATGGATGAACATTCGTGCCCCCTGGAGTTTTCAAGCTGTAGGTGTTAAATTCTTATGTCAATCTGTCACTCAGTTCTGTCCTGAACGCTGCCGGGCAGCCAATCCCCATACATTGCCTCTGTCAGCCAACCATGCATTGCCAATATTGGTTAACCAAACCTTAACATTGCAGAAGGTCTGAACCAACTACCATCCTCTAACCTTGCAATGAGGGAGGACAGACTTCATCCTTCTCCAGCTCTCTCTCTCCATCCCCTCTCTCCTCTTCTCAGTGTGTGTGACCCCTCCATCCGTTATTAGCATCATGCTTCAGCTTCTCATGTATCATCATCATCCTCTGTGGGCACGAGAAGGGCATGCTGCGCTTTAGTCTAACAGAGTGCTGCTGTGTGAAGCCTCAGTGCCATTCTGCCATCACTGTAACTTCTTATTTACATGAACGAAATGAAAGGTCACATGTAATCTGGTGGATGTGATTTTGTTTATGCATTTGCAGATGGGTATCCAAAGAATGAGATCCAGTATAAATGGCAGCGCCGCTCGGTTGAGGTAGCAGACCAGCGATACTGGAGGCTTTACCAATTTGCCTTTGTGGGTCTGCGGAACACTTCTGATGTGGCACACACTCAGTCTGGTATAAAAAACACATACACATTAAATAATAGGCTAATAGTAGACAATAATTACAGTAATTAAAGGGGTTAGTTCAGCCCAGAATGAAAATTCTGTCATTAAATACTCGTCCTCATCTCGTTTCAAACCCATAAGACCTTCGTTCATCTTCAGAACACAAATTAAGATATTTTTGATGATATCAGTGAGCCATTGACCCTCCATTGACAGCAACACAGCTGAAATGATCCCTGGTGCAGAAACGTAGTAAAAAACATTGGTAAAACAATCCATGTTATAATAATAATAATGCATTAGCAGCTGTTGCTATTATTAATCTTCCTTTTGAAAGTATTATTAGTAGATTTTGAATTATTTATTCTACTAATTCTACTACTAATAATAATAATACCATTGATTAATTGCGATTAACCATTTGACAACACTAATATATACACATTGATACAGTTGGTACGGAAAGTATTCAGACCCCCTTAAATTTGTCACTCTTTGCAGCCATTTGCTAAAATCATTTAAGTTCATTTTTTTCCTCATATTGACAGAAAAACACAGAATTACATTTTTGCAGATTTATTAAAAAAGAAAAGGTGAAATATCACATGGTCCTAAGTATTTAGACCCTTTGCTCAGTATTTAGTAGAACCACCCTTTTGATCGAATACAGCCATGAGTCGGGAAAGATGCAACAAGTTTTTCACACCTGGATTTGGGGATCCTTTGCCATTCCTCCTTGCAGATCCTCTCCAGTTCGGTCAGGTTGGATGGTAAACGTTGGTGGACAGCCATTTTTAGGTC
>JAUMHR010000063.1:7549497-7570138 GCA_032361145.1 Enteromius fasciolatus | reverse complement strand
ATATTACAAACTTTCCATTAAGACCCTAAATAATCATATTAGCTTGTGGAAAACTGGGTTTGTATGACCCCTTTAAAGGGTTAGTTCACCCAAAAACTAAAATGAGATCTTTTACTCACATTCGAAGCATCCTAGGTCTATATATGACTTTTTTTCTATCAGTTGAATCCACTCTGAGTTATGTAAAAAATTGTCCAGGTCCTTCCAAGCCTTTCAGTGGAATTAAATCATCCATAATGATAATACAACGTCCCTTACATGACTCTGGAGGTAAATTAAGTCCTCTGATTGCACTATAGTGCGATACTACTATATTTCTTCAAAAGCAGACCATGGCGTGGAGACATTTTAATCGTTCACCATCAAAAATTATCATATGTCATATAAATAATTTCATTGTGCTTGATTATGCTTGTCAAGTATCATCAATCTCTCTCTCTCTCTTTCTCTCTCACACACACACACACACACACAAACAAGCACAATGAAATTACTTCACAATATGTATTAATTGCGCAGACCAGTTTTTTCATAGCACATGCAACATATATGTTGTACAGCCCTGCACATGGGCCATCCTTATTTCTTTGTCTAGGAACATTTCAGTTATGTAACTGACTATAGATGATCAGAATGCTCTCAGATTTGAGCAAAAATATCTTAATTTGCGTTCCGAAGATAAATAAATTCTTACAGTTTTGGAATAACATGAGCAATTAATGACAGAGTTTAAATGTTTAGATGAACTATCCTTCGGAGAGCACTGTAGTTGCCAAAGCTGTTGGAATCTGCTTTGACAGATAGAAAATCTATTTATTATACATAATTCTGTAAAAAATTATGTTAATTTGCAAAGAGTGGTAAAATATAATTTTATCGAATTAGTGGACTTGAATGGTAAAGTGATTTTGACAACTGTACAAAAAGGGCAAAGCAGGCTCTTCTGTCTGTTGAAAAACAGCATTACAGTGTGATGTAATGTACAGAGCAGATGAGCAGTGACGTGCTGGATGACTGCAGGGTGTGAATCTGCAAGACTGACAGGTGAGTTGATCTGTGTTAGAGTTTGGGTCATTGGTTTGGGGGACATCTGGGAACAACTTCACAGTGCTGGGTTGTCCAATTCAGTGACTCATATTCTTAGAAGAAACGACCATCAGTTCCTCTCACTTTTCTGCTTCTCCTCCCACTTAAACACCCACAAAGACATGGGCATTTTTGTAATTAAAAACATATAGCCTATGTACAATTTAACTGGTATGTCAGGTTATATTTAAATGTGTGTGTGTGTTTATTTTGTTTATGTTTATGAATGTTGCTGCATCATGTGTACTCATTATGAAGACTATATTTGTGGTTGCTTGAGTATCTTTGACTTGCCTGGGGAATAGATACTGAAAGACTCTTAGTCATCTCTTTTAATGTCTGATTGGGGCTGACATTTTGGGAACCATAGTGATCAGTATGCCTCACCTGATGAGTCACACACTATCCTCACATACGCCCCAATCTATTCACCATCCAGCACACACTCTCATTGTCATACAAAGACAAGTATACATTGTAAAACCCTGTGAAGGTTATTCAGACAATGAATAAGACATGAAAACGCACATCAATGAGATCCAAGGACTTTCCTCATCATGTTTATTGCAACGTTCCTTGAATGAATTCTGTCCTTTTTTACCCACCCTCATGTCGTTCCAATCCTGCATGACTGGCTTTCTACTGCAAACATAAAAGGAGAAACCAAAAATAGTTTATTCGATTGGTACATTTCACTTCTGAAGCTACACAACCGTGCGAGAGGAACAAAGCAAAATTGAATCATACCCTCCGGCACAGCTCTGAAATTTCATTCCACATTTTAGCTTATGTTCATTTATAAATCACACAAGAACAAATGACATTTGGTGTCACTGATATGAAACCTGATTTTTGAATATGCTAAGGATTATTGAGATCTTTTTCAACTAGTTCTTTCAAATTGTGTTGTCCAAGGAGAACGGCTTTGACTTTTCTTTTAGATGAAGTCTCTAAATATAAGACAATGCTTTTCTTTGACATTAAGACTTCAAAAACTTACATTGTGAGATGTACAGTGAAGATGTGAATTACAGTCACAATTAAAAGATAAATAAAGTTGCAATCGTGAGACATAGTCACAAACACAAGTAAAATAAGTAAAGTCATAATTACGAGAAATAAAGTCACAAGTAAAATAAAAAGTTATGAGTTTTTAAGAATTATTAGAAATACAACTGGTAGACAATCACACTTAAGTAAAAGTTACAATTGTAAGATAACGTTGCAATTCTGAGATCGCGGTTTACGCAACTGTGATAAAGTTTAATTTGTGAGAAATAAAGTTGCAGTCTTAAAATATCATTAAGCTGAAATAAGGATAAATTTGCAATTGTGAGAAAATTGCAAGTAATAAAAAATAAAGTCATATTTATGAGAAATAAAGTCGCAAGTAAAATAAAAATTGGAAAGTGTAAGAAAGCAGTTAAGAGAAATACAGTCACAACTGTAAGACAGAGACAGTTAAGAAACATAAAGTCACAATTGTGAAACGAGTTGCAATTGTGGAATATATAAAGTTGCGAGAAATAAAGTTATTGTGGTATACAGATTCACAAAATAAAGTGGCAGTTGTGATAGTTACAATTAAGAGAAACAAAGTATATCTCAATTAAAAGAAATAGTCACAATTGTGATTATCATATGCAATTAAGAGAAACAAAGTTGCCTTTTCTCATGTGCATTCTGATTGGCTGAATGCTGTTATGAAAATAGTTTAATCTCTCACTGTAAAATACTAAAAGATTGTATTAATTTCTTATTTCTTATCATTTCTTTTTATAGTTCAGAAAGATTGAAATAAGCTCCCCAACTGTCCACCAGTCATTGAAGGTCAGACTGATCAGACAGTAGAAGTGCAAAAAGGACTCCAACACCTCAGATCATAACGTGCGGGTGTCTGCAGGGACACCCCGAACACACACAGAGACATTACTCCAGTCATGTATCCATGATGTCGCCCCTCTCGAGCGTTATCTTACTAACAGAAAAGGAAAGGTGAAGAAAGGGGCAGTTGTTTGTTTGGTCAGATAAACCTCCTGAAGAGAGCGAAATGCCGCGACACACATTAATATGACAAGCACAGTGTGAATTCATACACACACATTTTAAACATTTGTCCCCCTGCTCATTGTCCCAAGAGAGCTGTGTAGTGGATAAGAGGCACAGATGGCCACTGTCAGGACTGCTGATAAAGTGAAACGTCAAGAAGTGTTCCTCATCACACACACACACACACACACACACATTTTCTGATGCTATGGAGTTCACACTGGATTATCAACGCCTCTTTGGACTTATGATGCACATTCAGATCCTACTCTGCTGACTGCTTCAGTACTGATAATACCACAGCAATTTAATCTTCTTTAAAGAAGTGTACAGTTACAGTCCATTGGGCAACAGGCATATAACTATATAGCCACATCGAGACCTTATTAGAGCAAGAGATAAAGCCTAAAGAGAGCAAATGTTAGGGTAAATTGTGAAAGCATGTCCGTATTGCGACCCCCAGGCTAAAGAAGTAAATCCATATGCAAATATCCAAATACAGACGAGGAGTGTGCACACACAGACTAAGCATCCATATATCAACATATCAAACATAATTAACATACAGCATATTCATAATATTTTTGGTAGTCACTGATGTGAAAGACTACATTTACATCACATCAGATTATAAAAACAGGCCAGAGGGCTGCGTGAATCATACTAGACTCACGATACTATGTCAAGACATGATTCATTTACTAGATTAATTCCTTACATGTTCCATTATTCTTGTTTTTAGTTTTTAGTCTCATAGATTTGTTTTATTCCTACATTTAAATGTTAAATTCATATAATTAAATGTTCTTAATATAGACCTTTAATCAGGATAGATGGACAAAGAAAACTGATTGGTAAAAGGATAAAGAATTTGGACAATGTTTTATCTTTATTTATTTATTTGAATGCTATTGCAAAAATTGCAAAATTGATATATTATTCTATTGCTTTATTTAACTAACCTTTTTTTTTTTAATTTAATAAACATTACATTTTTATTTTCGAATGGCACTCCTATAATCTTTCATAGCTGACTGTGTGATAGAAATGGATGTATATGAACCTTGCAGATGGATGAGTGGAGTCAAGGATTCTTCTATAGATAGAAGTGCTGCCCATTTGTGGTGAGCCATTTTGAAGCCATCAGCCTAAATAAATGATGGCTTGATGACAGAGGAGTGTGGTGGAGCTGATAAAGATTTCAGCTGAAATCCACAGTTCTTTTGAAAGTGCGAGAGTGAGAGAGAAGATAACTAGCATCCACATGCATCTTCATCAAGACAGTTTAATCAACAGTTTCCTCCGGATGTAATTTTAGACACGTCTCTCTAAAGCGGAGTCGAAAGCAGATATGAAGGACTCATCTTGCATTGCTCTACTTTGAGCAAACAAACAACTTTAATCGTTACTTCTGTTTATTGCTGTCTTAAATGGATTTTGAATTCCACAGTGGCAAAACACTGCAAAGTCCAATAATCTAGTGCATCTGACTCATAACAGGAGAGGACTTTAGAGCGTCAGAGCTGAAATTCGGAAGGGAGCTCAATGATCTCTGATTCACCATGACGATTTGATAGTGAGAAGCACACTGATTCTTCAGTACTGAAAACTACATTTACCAAAAAATATCTAAGATGAACCTTTTTCAACACATTTACTGTAAGCACATTTCTGGAGTTTTTCCACAAAAAAAGGCCTTTCGCTCAGAATAGTTAAAAAAATGAATTGGTTGAGTGAACAATTCAAAGAATCACTCATAAAGATTGGCGATGTCTGAAATCACACAATGAGTAGATACTTCTTTTCAATAATTACATTATGGATGTTAAAATGTGCATTATACATGGGGTGAATGAGTGTAGTATGAATATAATTCAGACATACATCAATCATATGGTCACTTCGTTGGCATTCACAGCTCCTCTCCCTTGGTCTCATGGGATACCATTTGTTTCCATGAGAATTCCAAATCTCAGATTTATGCGTGTAATACGGCAAAATGTTTATACATTCCCCCGCTGGAATATTCATGCCGACATGGTGCACTTATCAAAAAAGTCTCTCTGAGATGCAAGTGGTTTTTAAGTGTAAGTGGTTTGTCTTGTGTGTTCTTGAAGAGGTGTGGGTCCAATTTTTTGGCCTGACACAGTCCCAGATGCTCTCATGTCTTATTCAGGCATACTGTACCATTTGGTCTTGAATGATGCTTGACTTAAGTGTCTTACAGCAGCCTCTTTTTAATCTCACAGGGTGGTTTTTCGACCCAAAATGCGTAAATCACTAGTATTTTGAACAACGTTGTCTGAACATCTTGCATTTGGTGCCTCAGGGTCATCAGTTGAAGTGCTTCTTTTCAGAAGCTTCCCTGAACTCCATCTGCCCTCAAGCTCATATTTCTACATTTCTTTTACAGTCTTTGTAAAAGAACACGAAACCAAAAACACTCAAATGATTGAAAATATACACACAGTCCGGAACATTGGGCTACAGCATGACCTCAAACTGCAGAGAGTGTGTGTGGTGGATGCTGGGAGTGTGTAGTGGCGCATAGGTCAGTAAACCTGCTGCACTTGTGGCATTTGGAAGTGTTTACTGTTCCTCTTTTTCTCTTTGTTCCTCTCGCCATTCCTCTTTCCATCACTCAGATTGAAAAAGAAGTAGTGAAGACCTTTTCCATCCACCCTTAAAGTACACGGTGCTATTCAATGTGGACGCCCTAACAGCAGAAACGGACAACAGATATTTATCTAAACATCACTTTCTCTAGCACACACTCATGCTTGTTCGCAGTGGTGAAAAATGTGGGAATTACACCATGTCTGAAGATCAAAATGGCCTGTGCAAAACAAACATAAAAGTGTGTCTGAGTGTCAGTGAGGATCTCATTTGACAGTTCAGTAATACTGATCAAAGCTAATGTCACTCTCCTTCGAGATTAAACTATAAGATAAACTGCACAAGACATTTCTAAAGCGCCCAGAAGCCAGAAAGCTTCCTTTCAAGATGTGCTTAATGATTTTGCCTTCATTAAAAACTTTTACACATTGAGTATTTTTTCTAAAAATGTTTTAAATGTTGTTTACTTACACAAGATAAACCCAGTCAAAACACTCATGTAAGTGAAATAGCTCTTCTAAAGCTAGCAGTGAAGCTTTTTGAAACATTTGAGCCAATTACTTCACAATAAGATACTGTTTTGAAGCACCACATGTTGGTCAGAACAGTGCAAATGCAACAAAAACTCAACCCAATCAATTTACTTAAATAATTATCCAGTAACAGCAGTTAGCGGCACACTGGAGAAAAACCCGGCCATAAATATGTCTTAGACAATTTGTGTAAGAAATTTTTTTTTACACAAACACAAGATGATACATTGCGCCCTTGAAGCTAAATTTTCTCCTATTGTGTTCGGAGAAAGGAGAGTCATATGTGTTTGAATGACACAGAGGTGAATGATGACAAAACTGACTCACAACATATTAATGGCTTTAAGGAGTAATGTACTTTAATTAAAAAGTGACATAAGAGTAAAAAAACACATTTGCAAAAAATATTTCTTTCTGTTTTTGGCTCAGATGTGCAGTTTCATTGCCCTTTGTATGTTGTGTCCTCTATGTTTTATTTTTTTGGATGTAACCCAGCAAGGCAATACGGCAGCCGTCCCATCTGACTAACAACCTCTGGGATCCAGGTCTATATTGCAATAGTCGTCAATTCGTTCTGACCAAGACAGTTTAGTAATTAGTCTGGTGTATTTAGAGCGGTGAGAACAAGACAGTGTGTTGCATGAATGATTTCATATTATGTGGCAAGTAATTCATCTTGACTAAGAGTCTCATTTACTTACAGTCCAGTATTAGGAATGATAAAGCATGTGCTCTGATCCTCTATTTGCAGAGGGAGATGTTTGACTGAGGCTAAAAAACAGTTTCTATTATAAACAGACACAACTATCAATCTGAAGCTTTGGGAAAAGCTTGCAAGCACTCATTTGCCGTACCAAATAATGGTTGATTTCCATTTGTTCCAGTCAGGGCACAATTGAATCATATCACATCTATTATCCGAAATATTTTTTGATGTTGGATAACAACAGCAGTACTAGTAGCATCATATAGATTTGTGATTTATGCATGTGCATGCTTGTATCTTTATGCGTGTAATAATGGTGTGAAACAGGGTCAGACAACCCCTAAACAGACCAGTTGCACTGTTGCCAAAGCAACAGCCAGTTCTGCCATCCCCCTGAACTGTTGCCAACAATCTGATGTCTTTCATAAGACACGCAAACACAACACGTGTCCTTTAAACTCAACATGAGAGGTCTAGAATGATGGACAGCACATTCTAACCTTGGTCCAGGCCCTACAAAGTCGGTCACAGTGGGTCTGTGTAGTCACGTCCAAACCCCACCCACTGAGTCTTTATATGGAGTGAATGCCTGAAGAGCTTAGTGCTCTGTTCGAGAATGGACCAATAACACAAAAACATGTCTAGTTGACAGCTGTGTTGCATTTTAAAGGTCTTATTGACCTCTTTTTTACAAAATGACAACTCTGTCTACTTGAACATTGCATTGCAAACCCACATGGTTTAAGTAAGTAAATAATGACTGATCTATTATTCCTTATACAGCCAAAGTAAAATAAAACTAGTAAAAATGATCATATTTAGATATTTACCACCTTTAAATTTAGCACTGTCTGGTAATCTTCTAAATTTCCCATCTGTGGCATGTTTAGCTAAAGCATTAAACACAGCTGAACACAATTATTTTATAATCTTTCTAAGCTCAACATTCTGCTTATGTATGAGTACACTAAAAAGTGTGTGGACACCCATTGACTATTTCAGCTATGCTCTCAAAATCTATTAAACAAACAGTGTTTTAACGCTTTTCAGTCTTTGTCAGGTAGATCGAAAAGGTCAAAACTTTGTTTGCCTATTGTTAATGTTTAACTTATTCCGGAGATGTCATCTGGTGCAGAAATGAAAATTCAGAGACCAGCAATTGACTTTTTCTCTGTTGTTCAGTCGTTGTTAAAGTAGATTGTGATGGAAAATGGGCACTTCCAATGAAAACAACTGAAAAAAAAGGCTATCCCTATAAAGAATACACATTTGTCAACACACAGCCTTAAAGGTATACTGTAAATTTGTACATTTTGTGGTGCATGTGTCATGTGTACTGTGTACTGTCACAAATGTGCTTCGACTCACACGGAAGAGAAGATATTGTTGAATACTGTTGTTGCAAAAAGTAGTCTCAATAAAAATTGAATCAACAATATCTTCATTTATGTTTTCCGAAGATGAACGAAGGTCTGTCGAAGTATGTTGTTCTTGTTGTTTTTTAAAGCCTTCTTGGTTGATTGAAGTTTTGTTCTTACATATCTTACTTTTTTTCAGCTATTACCATTATTATTGACATGTACATAAAATAAAGCATACAGCCATGCAATCCCCTTTGACAAATAAGCTTTGAGCTCAGTGATGTTCAAGGTACACTGACCTTGGATGGCAAAGAAAGATCCTGAATCTTACTGAACACTTCTGGGGACAAATTCAGATGCAAGACCGGCCTGCTTGATTTCACTGATGCTCGTGCCTGAATGGAAGCAAATCCACACAGCCATCTTTCTAGAAGACTGGAAGAAACCAAAGGGAGGAGTTGGATATTTAATGTATAATAAAATAATAATGTAAATATATATAAAACATGCTACTACTGAAATCTTGCATGTCTGATTCTGTAAATTCGTTTATTTAAACAAACCAGCCATTGTGCTAAACATTGAAAATGAATACTTTGCTTAGATCTTAATTAATTTTGATTTTGCAGTTCATTGTCCACGGTGTTTTTTATATAGTCTTTTCCTCTTAGTCTTCTCATCAGTCTGAATATTTTTGCGTGCGTTTTTAAATTGTGCAACAGTTTTCAAGTCATTATTTAGTCAGTAGCGCCCCCTAGTCAAACATTTGCTGCATTACAATAATGCAAGCAGGGTCTCCTAGGGTTCAAGCCTTAAGCATTACCGCCATCACCCGGGCCACATCGGAACTACTTTATTCCTCTCCTCTTTTTCTGTATTGATTGTATAACGCATATTTTTCAGGTAATTAGATTACATGATTTGTTATATGCGCACAAACTGACAGCACTGCTAGATTTATCGTCCTGTTCTATCAAGAGGCAGTGCATTTTTGATAAAAAACCTGCCAATGAAAATGCCATAAAAACTGACACTGACCTTGCTGTGAAACCTTAGCTTTGTTAAAGTGTGAATCCTCCAGTGATCCCTGGACTGGTGTCCCTGCCTCTAACACAACAGCCTACTGAAAGCCAATGAGGAGAAGCAGCAGGTAAATGATGAGGATGGTATTTTTCACTCACTCGCAGGGTGCCGTTATATTTGCAATCTGGGGTTTTCACAGTATGCGAGCCACTTCTCAGTAAGTTGTGATGGACACATGCTGCGAGGAGTAGGAGGTGAATGTGACTCAGTATTGATTCTTTGCGCCTGTGTGGTTGATGTGATGTCTAAGTGTGTGTGTGTGTGTGTGCGCATGCATTCAGCTGGTATGGCTGCTCATTCATCTTTTTTATTTTTTTGGTTTAACTAAGTACACAACTAATTTAGACTGAAGTAGAGTCACTATTTCCACACATCACACATACTATGTATTTTGTCTAATTACTAGCTTTGGTGAGGAATCAGATGTATTGTATTGTCCTGCACAGTGAGTGTCAGCGTACAAAAAGCTGCAAGTAAAGATACAAAAAGGCAAAGTTTCTGGTTTGGCTGATTATAAATATTGCTGAAATTATTATATTTATCATCCTTGGTGTGAATAGTAATTGTTTAGTGAGATTTTGAAAGTCACGATGAAATGGGAGTAGTGACATAAATCCTGTCCATCAGTTGTTGATTGGATGGAGGTAGATCTCAATGTGAACTTTGGCTGAATCTAAAAGGGACGTCACTAGAGATAAACTTGCCATTTTACCATAAGATTAAATCCTGATATTATGATTCATATTATGATCCAAAAAATCTAAATACAAACAGACTATTTAATTTTCAAGCACCAAAAATCATATTCAACAAAAGTACAATGAATTGAAATGAACAAAATTATAATATGACTCAATATGACTATTAATGAAGCTTTAAAGCCGCAATGAATTCTGGTCTCTCATTCGGTGTCCCTCTACTTTTAAATCTGTATAGCTTTAAAATCTTGGGCATTTCTGAATATTTTGTTGCAGCTGGATCACACTGAGCTCCTGTTCTGCACTGTTCGCTTCAGTGACCTCTTGCACAGATCCTTCTAATGTTTCAAGACCTAATTCCCATCCGGCCTGAACTTTATGCACTTGAGGATTTAAAGATCCCAAAAACCTACTTTCCTATACCTATTCTCCTCCTTGTGATATTTCAGCTCAGCTCAAAACGGTCTTTTCTGAAGGCACTTTACAAAGCCTGTTCACTAGTTTACACCATGGCTGAGCATCCAGGCATACTGCTTAATGTCCAGAGGGGATGAAAATACAGCAGCCTGCCACCGTGTCTCAAACTCTTTGCTCCACTAAACAATAAATCTTCTTCCCGAAGGCCCAGACGCGCAGTTTAGTTCCTGTCAGGCAAAGGAGACGATTTGACAGCAGTGTAGTTATTTATATTGTAATTTAGCAGACACTTTCGACTGCAAGTTTACCTGCTACAGAGAGTCTCTCCCTGTTATTTCATCCCTATCTCATGAGAAAAGATGACTATTTTAGAATCTGGCTATTTAAATTAAGTCTTTTTGGCAAACTTTGTATGATGTCATTTATATGCTTTCATGTGATCCCTTTGCATCCCTCTTAGGGTTAGTTTTTGGGGTGGACCTTCATGCTTTTTTATTTTTCAAGTGTTGGCGAATTCATAGCCTCTTTATGACTTTATATGAGCTACAGCTGACAGCATGTGAAATGTTTTTATGATATCTTGTTTTCTAATACTTTTTTCTTGTTGTTCTGTTACAGAAGCTTAATGAGAGACTTGAGTAATTTGCCACAGTGTTACTCTGCATTAAGTAGGCGACTTCAACTGAAAGCTCCAGGATGCTAAAACAGTCCATCATTTCACATTCTGTTTTAAAGAAGACAGCATTACTATTGAACAAGTTTGTGTGCAAATGGACTTTTGGTTTCAGGTTATAATAGATAACGGATGAAAATACTCTTAACTAATGAGTTATTTTATCTGCGGTTTGAACAGAATATAGCTATAGCTAGCTATCCTCTAAACGCACAGTTGGCTGTTCTTTCCTCGCATCACCGGTCACGCGCCCTGTCCGTCGATGCACATTAATTATTCCCACGGTCTGCAGATATTTAATGCGGTGAACGCAGTTTCAATGCGTTTTCTTACAAATAATTATCTTTGCGTGATGCATAGCAAATTGAAAGATGGCGCGAAAGAGCTCTTAAGTCAGGTGCACACACCTCCTCCAGCAAAAACTACGCACTCAGCTCTGTCTGCCTCAGACTGAACCTTTTTAAGTGCACGGAAGGGATAGGCGCATAATCTTAACGCGACAGCGCGTCCAGCTCGTCGATATTAACAAGGAAGACACGCGAAGGACTGCCATCCATGAGCTGTCGTGTCCAGTGACCCGCTGGCGATGGGATCCGACCGGCATACTGATCCGCTCCGCCAGCAGCGTCAGCAGCACCGGAGAGCGCGACAGACGCAAGAACGCCTCGCGCGCCACTTCGGTTTTCGTTAGAATTGCTCTTTTTGTTTTGCGTTTGTAGTATTTTGATGTTGGACTCCTCGTCGCGCATGCGTCGCGGTGTAGTTGAATTTTCTGGAGCGCTTCTTCAGACTAAGTTTGGGCTGCTGTTTCTCGGTCGATGATGAGAGAGATGCTGATCGCTCGGGATCACTGGCGCGCGGGGATCTTGTGTCTCCTTGTGCTCGTGGCTTTGACGGTGGGTCGTAGTCCGCCAGCGCACAGGTAAGACATAGCAGTCTGTCTGCATTCTCTGCGGGGCCATGTTAATCCAGACTTAGATGGTTTGCTGTGCTTAGCTGGTCTCCCAGCTTATTGGCTGGTTTCAGAGAGGTTTGGCCACTTTTCAGACGGTCAGGCTGAGCATGTTCATGGCTAGGATGAGGAAGTAGCTAGACCAGCTCTGCCAGGCTGGTAGACCAGCTAAGATCAGCCTAGGAGACAGTTCAAACCATCACTGCACTGGCTATTCTTCAAGTCCTGGTTTCTCTGAGTCACAATTTCTTAAATATCACACTACTTTTCCACAGTGTAAACGAACCAAGCAACATGTCATATGTCAAAGTCACTGTGGATAAACTACTCAAAGGGTACGACATCCGTCTCAGGCCTGACTTCGGAGGTAAAGGCTTTATACACTTTCTCACTGATGGATGTGACCATTTTGACTGTCATCAGGCCATGTTGGAGATGTTGTGGTGTCTGTTTGCTTTGCAGGTCCTCCGGTTGATGTTGTTATGAGTATCGACATCGCCAGTATCGACATGGTGTCGGAAGTGAACATGGTGAGTTTACAGGCTACTCTGATTGTTTAATAGATGGTGGGCTATTAAGGAAGAGGACATCTCTGTCAACACAACCTATTAAGGCAGCAATGATGAATAAAGTGGGAGAACAGACTAGAGAGTCTGCTGTTGTAGTCCACTCAGGAAAGAGCTACAGGCTACGGTTTTCTCTCCTGCTCACATACACACAAGCACAGCTGACTGAGATTAGAGAGACATTGTGTTCATTTTGCGTTGGGATTGTTTTGGCATTGGAACTGAACTGACATAAGCCTTTACTCTGACTCAGCATAGAAGGACAAAATAAGCAATTTTGTGAGGAACATGCACACAAGACCCCATAGATACACACCCACAGGTTGGAGTAGGTTGATGCTAAACACAACAGTGACTTTAATGCCAATCTGAAACAGAAGTAAAGGTGATTTTGATGAAGATGATCACGGTGTCCAATGGTTCTTAGAATGTGTAATTAGCTTCAATGTACTGGCCTGTGTCCAATGAGTGTGCTGCATATAGAGCAGCATTTCTCAACCTTTTTGACTTCTTTTGCATTTCTCCTATTGTCTAACACAATATTCAAAGGACTTTTGAATATTTTTCTGTTAATAAATAAGAAAAATAAAAAAAGTTTAAACAAATGCCAAGGGCCATATTTACTAAATAGGGCAAATAAGCTCTATTAAAAACACAGACGCAGTCGTAAATGACAATGCAATCTTCCAAGAGCGATGGAAATTATTGTAGGATCACAAACAAACAAACAGAGCCAAGTGAAAAATCAAGTGTGGACATTCTATTGTAAACACAGGTGCAATATGCATTTTTTAGAAGTGTTAAATAGTGGTGCAAATATGAGTAAACGGACTACTGCAAATACCGCAGCATTCATTTTAACCTTGCAGAGGTCATTTAAATACTCTCCTCCCATAAAGTTTTTATCTGAAAGAGAAACTTGTATAAATGCATATGCAATAGGGTTGGCGTTTTGATTGCTAAGGTTTCATTGCATGTCTTTAGTTTTTAACAGCTAAAAAGGGTTTGCGCTGGCACAATCTGTTAGTAAATCTGGCCCTAGGAGTGTTGATAAAAATAATTAACCACAATTAATTTTTCATAAGACTCCATAAGAGATTCTACTGCGGTATGCGCTTCAATTAAAAAATAACATTGAGTGGGAAAAAAAATATTTTTTTAATGCACATATTGATTTCTTTGTGAATTAATTTTTAATTTAACGTGATTAATTAATCCTGTGACCTCTTTGGGGTCACAGTCTCCTGTTTGAGAACAACTGAGCTCTCTTTTATGTCCCCGACGATCTTCCTGAACTGGAGATTAATGCAGATCATTTTCATTTCAAAATGATATGAGAGTGGTAGGAATGTGAAATGTGTTCTGAAATAAACTTCAGGTGTAGCCACCCTGAAGGCTGATGCACTCTGGGGCTTTTCTAGGATACTTCAGGTCTAAGGTTGAAGTTGTCACTTTTGTTATGACAAGGTGTCACTTTGGCTACACTGGAAAAAGCTTTTTCTGTGAATTATGGATAGTGGGTCTGAACAAAAGCCATTTCTGTGGTGGTTTGTCATACATTAATTATTTTCACAAGTGGGAGGCCTTTCAGGGAGGACACATGATGGCGGGAGTTAGTGAGGCGCAGCAGAGAGATCCTTAGCGTTTGCAGCAGCTGCTTCAGGAATCGCTGTTTCTAGAAATTCTGTTTCTCTAGAAATATAAATTTCAATAAAATCAGATGAAATGTGCAGTATATATAGGAATACCACCTGGAGCTGTTTATGACAGTTGTGCCAAAGTCAGGGTACAAGAAACCGTCCCAAGCGCTATTGTGGAGTTGGAAATGAATGATGAGTTATGAATTATTTTGTAGCGTTGATTACATTCACTGGTGAAAGAGGGGAAGGAATCAAAATTCTGGTGCCTCTTAGTGTTCATATGCTCTGTTCTGAAGTTCTTTTTCTCATCAGTTTCTTATGATTGCTTTTTAAACCGGTCAGTGGGGATATCACAAAAAATTGGTTAGATTTAAGTGTTTGAATGTGATGTTAACAAAAGTTAAGTTTGGTAAGTTGGTAGTTGCTGTCATTTCTGTGGAGCGTCTTTAGAGACTAGCATTAAAAAGCTGTAGCTTTCAACAATTTGTTGTGATTTTTAGGAAGGTAGGCTAACAAAATAAGATTCAGCTTCTTGGTGAATGGTTATATTATTTAAAATTGCTGGAGCAACATACAGTACACCTACAAAATAAATGTAAAGGTTAGAAATTTTGATGGAAATAGAGTTTTTAGGTACCATATTTTTAATATACCATGTCTTTTACTGATTATTGGTTGAAATTATATATACATTTGCAGGTATTGGATAATTAATTAGGCCTACCTAATTTTAAAATCTAGACTGCCTTTGATGTTATGCTCACTTAAACTGTAAAAACACTAATAGTTCAGGAAAACTATTTATTTCAGAATATTATAATTGGATGCCTGAATTTATGTACCATTTAAAACTCTTAATTGGAAGCGATAGAAATTTAATAACCGCGATTTATTGCTTATCATCCATTAAAAGAAAATAACTATCAGCTTATTGCTATTGGCCAGAATTGTAATATCAGTGCATCCCAAGTGCTTTTAGAAAATCAGATATTGAACACTATTTGCCTCGCTGCAAACTCTCTCATCCCATTTTCTCCTGTTTGTTTGCTTGAAATGAATGCACACATACACTTCGACATGATTTTCATAACACCTCATGATTGAAGTGTCAGATATCGACAGATGTGCTTTCTTTTCCTTTGCTTTTTATAGCACAGAAAATCACAGGTTCAGAGAGCACAGCAATCCTTATCACAAGAACAGAAAGGTGATTTGGCGGAGAAGTGAGAGAAAGCAGAATTTAAATAGCCAATTTAGAAACTGCGTTAAACTAAAAGATAATCTACTGCAGCTCCCATAAGAATATTGCAGAAGGTCAGCTGTTCTCAGTGCTGTCACAGCTTCATAGCCAGCTCTTGTACGCTCCTGCATTGATTGTTAATGTACACTGCTGGTTACCTCAGTTGCCCTCGCTCACCACGTCGTGACTGCAGTGTGAGGAAACATGTTAAGTTTGCAGTAAAAGATGCTCAATGTGAGAAGTGGACTCTTGGCTGCAGTGTGATGCTGGTGTTTTTTTTTATTAACAGCTGGTGTGGACTTAGACTTCACTTTTACTTTCTCTGTTTACATTTAAGGACTAATTGTAAATGATTGATCAGTGCATTATATTAAAAAACAACAATTATTTATAACAGCAAATATAATCGTTTTATCTTTCATTTTCTATGAAAGATAGCTATCAAAAATATGTTCTAAAAACATTTTGCTGACATTCCCATTAAGTTATGAAAATGTTATTTCTGAATGGTTAAAAAAAACATCAGGGTTAGTTAAATTCCAGAATATGTTTTCCCATGTCATCCAAGATTTTCATGTCTTTCTGTCTTCAGATGCAAAGAAATTAAAGTTCTGAAGAAAACATTCTAGGATTTGTCTCCATGTAGTGGACTTCTATGGTGGCTAATGGGTTGAAGCTACAAAACACAGTTTCAGTGCAGCTTGAAAGGTCTCTACAGAATCCCCGCTGAGAAATAAGGGTCTTATCTAGCAAAACAATTGGCCATTTTCTAAAAAGAATAAAAATGTATATACTTTTTTACCACAAATGCTAGTGTTGCACTAGCTATGCAAGGCGCATACACAACCTCGTAATCAAGCTGAATAGGTCACACACAGTTAGTTCTTCATCTTTGTACTTCGGTTTAAAAATAGAAAAGGGTGAAAAAACTCCATCTTTTTTCATTTTTTTTTTAAGGATGTTTGACTTCCTTTGCATGTTGGATTTGTAAACACTGGGCTGGTAATGCGTGAAGTCGAGCAAGACAAGCATTTGTGGTTAAAATGTATGTAAATTTGTATTTTTAAAGACAATATCAAGATTGTTTCATTAGACAAGACGGTTATTCCTCGGCTAAGATCACGCAGAGCTTTTTCAAGCTGCGTCTGAAGACAGAAAGACTTGAACATCTGATACAGATGATACAAGGGATAAAAATTTTATTCAGGAACAAGTCAACTTATCCTTTGGGGGAATGTGAATTTTGTTGACATTATGAGACGTGTAATGTTTTATTCATTTACATTGTATGAATGACGTTTTGTTCCAGATTATCATGTCATTATTAAAGACCAGATAACTCAGCTCTTGCCAGAACGTTAGCCAATGCTAACTGGATGGATAATGTTAAAGAAATAGCTATTAATAATTTATAATAGTTAAATTATGCCATATTTTACTCACACCCAAGCCATCTTAGGTGTATATGACTTTCTTCTTTCAGACGAACACAGTCTTGAGATTTTTAAAAATTTATCCTGGCTCTTCCAAGCTTGGTGGATGGTGGCCATGATTTTGAAGCAATATGCACTTCTGGAAGAGAGTCAAGTTCTGGCTTCTTCCCTGCCCTCTGCCTCAACGTGTGATGCAACGTCTTACATCATACATCGAGTCAGAGGTCTGCTAGGAAGCCTGAACTCTGTGCTCTCAGGCATGCATATGCAGTTGTTGCCGGAAGTTATTTAGGTTATAATTTTAAAACTAGAATATTTTTGTTACAAAAACTCATCGATCTGCTTCAGAGGACATGTGATAACCAAAATCATGGCCACCATCCAAGTGGAAGAGAACAATTTGCATGGAAGAGCCAGGATAAATTAAAAAAAAAGTTTATCTGAAAAAAAAAAGTCATATACATCTAGGATGGCTTGGGGGTAAGTAAAATATGCCGTAAATTTCATTTTTGGGTGAACTATTCCTTTGACCAATATCCAGATGAGTTGTTAAGTAATATAATATAACAGATAATTGATTTACTTGCTTTTGGTCTAGCTTCTTTCTAGTTAGGACTTTCTAGTCCTTTTTTATATCAATATCATAAGTCAATAAAAAACATTATGGAGTATTTTATAATAAAACCCTATTCCAGTCTTAAACTCTACTTAAACTTTCATGCTTAATTCAGTGTGCTATTTGCCATTGCTTTGTCATTATTTATGAAATTTAAAAGCGATTTCTGAGTGAAAATTGTTTCTAAACCACTTGTTTTAATGCTTAATGAGTCAAAAGGCAGTTGTCTGAATAAACATCGGATTTCACATTGACAGCAACCTGCACTAAACCAAAGCAGATTTCCCAGCTGTCCTTGTCCTCAGTCTCAGTTTCTTTTTTTTTCTTTTTCAATTTTTATTCTTTTATTCACTACTTTTAATCCTGTTGTGTTCCTCTCAAGTATGCATCTCTCTCAGCCTCTGTTCTTCTGCTCCTCTGATGTCTTCAGTGTGATGGGCACAGTAAAATGACCGCTCTGTTAGATAGGGCTGTGATACAGTAAGTATGGCCTCCGTTGTACTGTATGTACATGTGTGTTTCCTTCAGCATTTGCATTTGTGTTTTTGTTTGTGTGTGTATCTGTCAGGGTGCTCTGTGAAGAAGTTGAGGTGCTGGAGTGATGATTTTAAGCGGTTGTCAGGGGCAACAGCTGCTTCTAATAATAGCAGCTGAAGGAGGCATTTGTCCTAAGCGAACCTGAGGCACACCCAGCCTCTCTCTCTTTCTGTCTTCTGTTTTTTGCCGCACTCACATAAATACACTCTAATGTTGTCATCTTCATGGGGCTGCACCGTTTCTGTCAGAAGAGCAGTTATGTATTTTTTTTTATAAATAAAGGGTGATATTAAGAGAAATGTATTTTCCTTGATCTTTCGATATGAAATTATTCTAAAAAATATTGTAACTTACTGAACTCAAAGCTGCTAACAAAGAACATATTTGTAAGATCACAACCTGTTATTATTTATGTTTTAGAAACTATTTACGTAGAAACATAGAATAATAATAACAGAAATAAAAATTATACATAAAAACGCTACTGTTTAAAAGTTTGAGGTTTGAGATTAATTTTTTTTTAGAAATTATACATTGAGCAAGGACGCATTAAATCTAATGAAAGGGACAGACTTTAAAATACAACAAATTTCTATTTTAAATAATTTGTTCTTTTAAACTTTCTATATATCTAAGAACAAAAAATAACAACGTTGACAAAAAAATATTAAACAACACAACCGTTTTCAACACTGAATATAAGAAATGTTTCTTCAGCAGCAAATCAGCATGTCAAAGGAAAAAATTACATTTACATCATTATTAAATATAGATATTAAAATTGTAATAATATTTAATTATATTACTGTTTGTAATGTATTTGTAGTCAAATAAAAGCAGTCTTGATGAACATAAGGGAAAACATTAAAATGTCTTACCAACCCCAGTCTTCTGAATGGTAGTGCATGTCAAAAGTATTATTCAGTGAAGTGAAAAGAAGAAAGTAAGATAGATACTTTTATTCCTAACATCAAAAGTGAGCTAAACCACGTGTGTCATCTGTCCCTCCTGAAGGATCCCAAGGTTCTTGTCACTTGTTATATTCAACAAGATCACAGTCATCTTAGTAGCATTTCCAAATTTCACTTTAAGGTTCATGGATTCATGCAGTACATCATCTCAGTATAAAAAATGTTTTTCAGGACGTCCCCCCCAGCCCCCAAAAGGCATGTTATGAAGTGATTGCATAGGCAGTTTTAAATCTGCAAACTGTGCTGGTTGATGTGCGTGTGCTCTGTGAGAAGAATCTTAACAGAGACTTTGCAGTACAGATGAGTGTGGAGGAGCAGTAGTGCTGGGACAGGACCTACCTGAACCCCTTTAGGGCAACTGAAACATCTGAAGTGCTTTTAGTACATTACACATATGGAGAATATTAATTCATCCAAATTATTTTCATTTTTAACCATCACTGCCGTTCCTTTTGTGTTCAATGAAAAATGTTGCATATTCCCAGGGTTAATATTGATAGGATCAAATTTTACTGCATTGCAGCAAACAACACTTTGTGCTAAACAGTTACTACCTTAAAACACAAGCACATATATCTAGATCTACTGCACTATTCAAATGCTTATAAAAAAGGTCAATTAATTTAGAGATTTTATGTTTAGCCACAGCAGGACAGATATACTCTTTACTTTGTTGTGTTACTGTATATGTTTGTATCTATATATGTTGTACAGTTTGTATCTTACACAGCATTGAGCACTGATTTCATGCTTTTCAGTTAAACCTAGAACAGCAGGAGATGATCACAGCTGTTTTCACCACAGCAATAATGTTAATTATTAATGGTTCAAATGATTGTCCCACTGTATGATTATTAGATGTGATACATCCACAACAGTGAATGTTGCTTGTCACAAACTCCGTCTCTGCAAGGGCTGGGAGTTTAATTTCATTCATTTGGGATTTTTTTTTACATCTGCATAATTGTCAACATTTCTATTTTCAACATTTCTACTTAAAATGTTATAAGGTGTGGTTGAATATTAGAATGTGAAGAAGGAAAGACTAACATGTATTAAAACTTGCAGATAGAGCTGGGCAATTAATTGAAAAGTAATCGAAATCGACATTCAGAACCTATAATCGATCAAATTTTTCCAGGTCAATTATTTCAATTACTTTCCCTTTAAAAACACTTCCGTGTGTCGAATCACGTGACCCCGCTCTGTTACGTTACCCTACGTTCATACAAGATGCGACTTATGCGAATAAATCACGCTATTCACGCGGAGTAATGCCCCGTTCACACTAGCAGCGACAAAGCGACGCAATCCCATTCATTTCAATGGAGAGCTGGCGACAAGAGCGACAGCGACCGTATGTGGGCGTGTCCAGCGACGTGACAAAAAGCGACAGCCAATAGGAAAGAAGACGATAGTGCTCATGTGATCATACTCCATTTTTTCAGCTCCAGCAGTGATGGA
>JAUMHR010000063.1:7493154-7507798 GCA_032361145.1 Enteromius fasciolatus | reverse complement strand
TTTTTTTATTGTGCATTCCAATTAATTTCAATCAAATTGCCGTTGTTGTTTTTTGACTAGGTTACAAAATTAACTAAAAACAGCTAACACAAAATATATATATATTTTTGAAAAAACTTAATTATCTATTTTTGCAAATAAACTCTTCACATATACTTATACTACACAGTATCTTTTTATAGCTAAAGCCTTGTACTGCACTTCATCTGATAAAATAGATCTCTTTTCCATCTATAGGCGGTGATGTCCAGCGACTTTGCAATTTCTAGATTTAAGTTCCTGAGAAAGCTCATTTTGGTGCATGGTCATTGGTGTTATGCTCGTTTGGCCAACATGATCCTCTATTTCTTCTACAAGAATGTGGTGAGTAATACACATATTTACACAGTTCCTCATGCAGCCTTATCTCTTGAATCGGTGCGGTCCTGATTGTTCCTCTTGTTTTCTTTTCTCATGTAGATGTACGTGAACCTTTTGTTCTGGTACCAGTTTTTCAGTGGATTTTCTGGCAGCACGATGACCAACTCATGGGTTTTAATATTCTTCAACCTGCTCTTCACCTCTGTCCCTCCGATCATATACGGTGTGCTGGACAAAGACGTGTCCAGCGAGACACTCCTAGACCTCCCTGATCTCTACAAGTCTGGACAAAACTCGCAGGTGAACATCCTGTCTCACACTTCCTTCCATTTTCTTATTTTGCAGTGTGTTATAACATGAATATAGTGATGGCTTACGTGTGGTTCTGTGATGCTTGATTTTCAGTCCTATCTTCCATCAACATTCTGGATGAATATTCTTGATGCTTTTTACCAAAGCCTAGTGTGTTTCTTCGTACCTTACTTTGTAAGTTATTGTAAAGTTCTTCGCTTTACTGAGTATCATAATGTATAATTGTCAGTTCAGTGTTTGCATTTAACCATTTATATATATTTTTTCTTTTATGAAGGCATATGCAGGGTCTGATATAGGGGTATTTTCCTTTGGCTCTCCAATTAATGGCTCCGCTCTCCTCATCATCCTCCTGCATCAGCTCATCGAGAGTCGCACAGTGGTGAGCCAATCACAGTTGCTCAGCTTCCCTTTCAGACACAAAATATATGGGAGGATAGTATTAAAATGAATCACACAAATCGATTTACTTACGTTTGTGCCCATCAAATTACTGGTATTTGCTCCAGCCCAAAAAAAGTCTTAAAAGCAGGTGCTAATTTGCACTGTTCTTGATAGATTTGATTGAAGGTTCATGGTAAATCCTGTTGGCCAGCTTCACAAATCTTTACATTTAAAGATCAAATATCCTTTGATTTGTTTTATACAAGATGTCAAATCATCATTAATTGCCCCTGACAGAAAATACCACAGTAACAACACAGTATTGAGTTAATCTGGTCACAAAATGTAACAGGATATTCAGTGTCTCTATTTATGGATGACTGTCTCTGTATCTTATGCTAATGCTGGTCTTGCGTTGTTTTTTTCAGACTTGGATACATACTGCATTGCTGCTCTTCAGTGCCTTGTTCTATTTCGCCTTTGTTCTGTTGTTCAGCTTTGCGTGTGTGACTTGCAATTCTCCCACAAACCCCTTGGGCATTGAGACAAAAATGATGTCTCACCCACTCTACTACCTAGTATGCGGATTTACCACAGTCCTGGCCCTGCTTCCTAGGTATTACACACACATCTGAATCAGCTCATTTACATACCAGTCACAGTAATGGACTGGTGACTACTTTTACATAATAATGTGATTATTATTAAGCAGTTTTCATGTCACAAACAAACCTGTTAACATGCAATTATTCTCAATTTATCGCAAAAACATACAGTTATTTTGCCGCCATTATTAACAGAGCCAACAGCAGGATCAAATGAAAAACATGTCTAGAGATGTACTAGAATTTTGCCCTATGATTTAGCTATTTAGTGAAGGGTAACCTTTTAGGTAATATCAGTTTGTTCATTCATAAAATTATGTAAATGACATACAGTGTACATTTTGTACGCACTGGTCAGTGCAGTCATAATTTGATTTAGGTGTTTGTATGTCAGTCGATTTCCATTCAAATTGGTGTACGCCAATGTTTAATGTGATTTATGGTTTCAACAATTATGAGCTTCTGAACAATTATAATTGCATAAGTTTGATCGAAATATTATGTTTATGTGAAGTGAAGTATTATTGTGACATTGCCAAAATCCCATTAGGGTCATGTCAACTTAACCAGGGCTCAAATTTTTGATTTTGTTCATTTTTTTTTTTTAAAAAGATAGACATTTTTAGTGATGAAAGGCAAAATATTAAATGTAATGGATAAATATTAACTTAGTAATCTACTATTTTGTAGAGGGGAGTCAAAATGGCAATTTTCACCTAAAATTCAGAGTAAAATTATAGGTTGGTAAAAATGCCAGCATCACAATGTTAATTTTAGTAAAGTTAGTAAAATATGTTGATTTTAGCAATCTTTGTTGCATCCATTCAAAATATTGCAATATTTTTGCAAACTATAAAAAAACTAAACTAAATAAATAAAAATATTTTTGCAAACTGACCCACATCTGGTTTTTGACCACTGAATGTGTACATTTTAACTAAAGCTATATTAAAATTACAGTATCTCTGGAACCAAATCATATAGGGCCTTGATGATGAGGAAAGTTTGTTAAAACCCAATATCTAAAATGGCATTAATATATCTTTAACCAGTTTTGAAAATTTAAAACTTTGTTTTTGAATGGTCACCATTGGCACATAATGCGACAAACATTGTTAAAGTCGACATATTTTACTAACATATCTACTAATCTCTGTGTAAAAATCATTTTTAACCTCCTGTAATTTGGCTAATTTGGTAATCTGACCCCTCCTCTACCAAATAGTGGATTATTTAGTAAATATTAATCCATGACAATATTTGGGCTATCAACGCTATACACGTTTATCTTTATTCAGAAAAAATATTAGCAAAATCAAAACTTTGAGCTAGGTAAATTTGACACAGAATGATACATTATTAATTAATAATCACATTTGGTCCGCTTTTTCAAAATCCAGGGACCTTACTACCAAGATGGCATGTTAAAGTCTGATATACATACGACTTTTAAAATGTGAACAGATTTCAGGTGTCAGTACTTCGGGGGTTTTTTCTGTTTTCTGCATATATCTTTGACAGTGAGAAAGAACCTGCATGAACAAAATTTTAAGCTACTGTAAAAGAAGCAACATCATTTGAAAACCGTTATTGAAATCCAGTCTTGACAAACTAGTTTTCAGTTGTTCCCAATTTAAGTAGATAGGATCTATATTATTTTCCGATTACCTGCATAGAAACGATGCCTGTGGGAGTTACCACAGTGGTTTGTAAAAAAAGCCAAACTGCATTGGAATCAGTCTATCTTGGTTTTATCTTGTCATGATGGGTACGGTGTAATTAACTCTCGGCTCTTTTTGTGTCACAGGATCCTGTGTCGTGCCTTTTGTAACACTATCTGTCCTTCTGACCTGGTGAGAGCACAGAAAATGGAGAGACTCTCAGCACAATACTATTCCATGAGTTTACGGCAATGGAAGGAGAACAAAGCTGCTCAAAGACTGTCCTCCAGACACGTCCCTCAGAACCTCAGTGTGAATGCTGACATGCCCCATTTAACAGACAGTATCGCTGAAGCAGGCGCTGTTCTCTCATGACCAATAAGGATGTTGCCCTTGACCATATAAACATGGTCATTAGTTCAATTAGTGACCTTGAAGTTCTTGCACTTTAATAATATGCAGGTACTCTGACCAGCCAGACAACATAAATCTGGCTTTTCAAGTGTTTTCACAGTGATGGACAGTACCTGGACTCTGTGGAGTTTACAGATGAACTGCATTACAAACTCATTTCAGCCCAGCGATCGCAGAATAGACTTGGAGTTCGGCTTTTGTAGAGAATTGTTTACATTTCACAAGGCTGTGCCTGTGACATTTTTCTGCAGGTGTTCAACACCATGAGGCCTTTGCATTAAATGAACCTTCCCTGCCCAGGAATAAAATGAGGTGAACATGAACAGAAGCTAATGTATTTGTGACCTTGATGTCCATTTGTGTGTTCAATCTGACAGTGAACATGCTGACTGCATGCGTTACAAGTGGACAAGTTCAGTATTTCATGATGAATGCTAGATTGCTTTTTATACTTCAATGCAATGTTGGTCCCATTTTATATTAAGTGTCCCTAATACCTGTGTACGTACATAGTAACTACAGCTGTAATATTTCTGTAACTACACACATGTAACACCCCTCAGAATGGTGTAAGTACAAATGTGTAACAGGACATTGGTAACTCCTCAGGAACTGCCCACTTAATATAAAGTGTAACATTCTGAACAATGTTTATTTATATGTAAAGTCTAATTTGCTGCCCGCTGTTGTGTAACATCAGAGTAATTACATGCTAAATCCATAGCAATTGTCTAAAGTGCTGTTAGTCCTGTTACACATTTGTACTTTCATTACCAAAAAGTGTTGTTACCAATGTCCTGTTACACATTTGTACTTGCACACACCATTCTGAAGGTTGTTACTTGTGTGTAGTTACAGAAATATTACAGCTGTAGATACTATGTACCGGTGAGTACTTACACTGTGGTTACATACTAGATACACATCTAGTTACTATGGGAGTACACAGGTAGTAGGGACACTTAATATAAAGTGTATTGTAAATTACAATAAATTTTATTTTCATTGTAAAAGTGAATGCTTGAATTTTTGAAAATGTGAATTAATAATCCAGGATGATCATCTAAGATGATTTTGAGTCATTCACTAGAAAACATTATTTATAGTCATTATTTTACATCTTATGTGAGCCATTTGTAGATTTGCAATAAAATACTCATTCAAACGTGACTACTGCTTGAATATGAACATATACACAACAGCTATAAACAACAGAGCAAAGTCCAGACTGCAAAATAAAAGTCTTTGTGAGCTGCTATAGTTTAACTGGAATAAAGTGTGATAATGCACACTCAATAATAGCTCATAATATATGCTTGGTTTTAAAATTTTACTTGCATTCAGTTCCATGTGTCTCTCGTTTTATTGCTTTTTTCCTGGGGATTTTAATTTAAGTTGAAGTCACTCAGTTATTTTTTTACTGTTAGCTGTCTTTTTGAGTCACAAGATGGCTTGGTAACTATATAGTAAGGTTTTTGTTACTTGACAGAACTAAGTACATCCACATGCAATATCTATAAACAATATAGGGCAAATCAACAGAAAAAAAACACAAAATGACTACGGTATTGCACATCAGACAGGAAGTAAAATCCACACACAAGACAGGTAACGTACAACAGTTTTGACTCAGAAAAAGATACAATTCATACAATTTCAAGTTGGGGCAAGTTGTCACGAACGCTGCCAAATGTAAATTCAGAAATAGCTGAAGATACAATTGATAAAAAATGTTTTTTTTGTTTAACTTTTGAAGAATTTTTCAAAGTTAGAAGTTACATGTAAACATATACAGTATGACATGCTCTGATATTGCGCTTTAATATGTGAAAATTGTTGTGGTCAGGAGATGGCAGCATAAACTGTGTTAGCTGTAACTAGACTGCTATATACAGTATAGTATCACTAAAGATTACACATGTACTTTGTTGGGGGAAAAAAACAGCATACTGTATGCTTGTTAGGTATGTTTTAAAGCTGGGATGCTGGTCCTAACCCCATTATTTGCTCTGATTCCTTAATTTGTAATGTTTTTACTGTTGCTTTTTGAGTTGAAGGAAAATAGGAAAACTACCATGTTAATTAATTTATTATTTTCTTATATAATAAGTCAATTAATGTTAGCTGGTCATTTTGTGTCAAGACCGAAAAAAGGAAATTTGTTTTTGTTTTTTGTGAAAACATTTTTTGGCCAATTAAGCTTTTAGCAATTATTTAAAATGATCACTCTACACAATTATCTAGAAACAATGTGAATGAACACCACGACAGTTTAAGCAGCAAACTTTGTAAAAGACAATATTTATGTCACTGGCAAAACTTTTGACTGTAGATGACTCTAGATGCATTTACATTTTTATGTAGCATAGTCATTCTTGAGACATGGGACAAAACATTGCAAGGTCCAGCAAGTGTAACTGCTATTAGATGTAAAAAGAAAAATATTTTAATTTAAAATGTTAAAATTTGTCAACACCGTCAGATGTCACCACTAACGTGTTCCAATGATATATAAAAGTACTTAAATGTAACTCTTGAATAAAAGCTTTATTAACATTAACATAGGCCTACTCACTGTTTTTTGTGTTTAATACAGTAATTGACTGATTTAATGTATTTTAGTTTTTCGTCACCACCACAAGATATATCAGCTCTTTCAGACGAATATTTTAGTGAGATTTTATATTTGTTGTGGAATTGTCCATCACACTAGAAAGTGTCTGCTAACATAACAATTTGTTTTGAACTTAAAACATCTTGAATTCTGTTAAAGATAGAGTTGAAATTATATTACAAAGTCAAAGAGAAAGAGAAACTAATAAATCACAGTATATTAGTAGCACTTAACACATTTAAGACATATGTAGTTTATTTTGTCTGAGTACAAGTTTTTTTTTCACTTCTTAAGAATGGCAGTGCCTATTAATTAAGTTGCCTACATTCATGGCTAAAAGTTTTGCCATAACAAATTTTGTGTTTTGCTGCAGTATATGTAGTTTTTTTGGTAGGCTATACTGAAAAAACAGTGATAAGTATATTAAAGGCTTTCATTGACATTATTAAATCACTTTGGAAAAAAGCATCTGCTAAAAGAATAAATGTAAACAAACAGCTGTGAAGAGAAAAACTTGTTCACCGTATCAGTGCGCAGCGTCCATTAGCCCTCTAGCGGAAGAATACATATGAATAATTATTCTTCATGAAATCACGGTCTAATGACAAAGTTTGTTCTTATACTGTTGTATACTGTTGTGTAACACCTTTAGGCACAATGACTATATTCAAAATACTATTGTCTAATTATATTACATGCCGAACGAGTTTAACTTTGGCGTGTGCTCAGTCTATTATGAGAAGAACTAGTGCTAATCAGTATATGGTTCCCTAAATTATAGACATTCATCTGTGGGCGGCTCTATCCGACTTCCCTGTGCTGTCGCTTTCGACTATAGCGTAATTAGCAGCTGTACGTGCGCGACGCTTTTACTTAGACCTAACAGACCTGACCTGACATTAATTCTGGGTAACTGAGAGACAGTGACCCAGACACTGCAGACCAAATCATGAGTGTCAGCTCGACACGGAGCAGCGGGGAAGACATCGACGAGCTGGAGTCGGTCAGGTGAGCTGAACCAAACCTCGCTCTCGGACCTTTCTTAACGCATATTCACATCTATGAAGTAGTAACAACAGGCTATCCGAGACAGAAAGCACATAAACTTAGTTAAGCGTAATAACCATACACTTTTCTTATTTGACTCGATAAATTAGGTTTTTGTATTAATATCTGACGTATATTGACCTAAATTTGTTTCTGTGAAAGTAGTTCATCATTGTTTACAATGTATAACTTGCGCGTGAAAAACCAACCAGCTAAAAAAAACAACAACATAATAACAAATACATAAACAGGGGCCTGTTTCATAAAACAGGTTTACCAAATAAGCCAGGCTTATGGTAGATAGTCTGACTTATTTTAAACCAAATTAACTGGCCATGAATCAGATTAGCTGAAATAAACCTGGCTTATTTGGTAAACTTGTTTTATGAAACAGGTTTATGAAAAGCAAAATCTTCTGTTTACAGCCATTATTTTTTTTTTATTATTTGTACAACTGTTGTTGAATAGCGGCGTCAGCCAAATAATGAGAATTGTGAATGACAGGGCTAAATAAATCAGATTGCTCATTCACTGTTTACTCAATTTGTTTACTCACAATGCAGCCTGCAGGTTATAGCAACAAGGTCGCTGTTCTGTAATATCAGTCTATTAAACAGAAAAGCAATGGTGCTGTGTAGCACTTTCTTGGAAAATTATGTGTCAGCTTGTATTTAATAGTTGCGGTAATGCAGTGATGCGTTATTGTTGTTTTAAGAGAAATCACTCCCGCACATCAATGTTATGAATCACATATCCGTTGTATTGTCTATCCCATTTACAAAAAGGCTGTCTGGAAACTGTGGATGCTGACAGTCAATGGATATCAAATACAACTTGGTGTTCAACTGCCCCACTCTGTTTTTCTCTGTAGCTGGTATCATTATGATTTGTCCCGGCATGCAGCTGAAGCTCTTCTGCTTTCGAATGGGGTGGATGGGAATTTTTTACTCAGAAACAGCAACAAAGGACCTGACTGCTTTGCTTTGTCTGTCCGGTAAGAAATATCCACTTTGGAAAAAAGTTTGTTAGAAATTTGTAGTCACTTTGATATTAAAGTGCATTATGCTCAGACCCAAACAGTCTTGAATATTTTCCATGTGTGCAATTCATTCAATTTATGGAGAAATGTACCAGCAAATGAGTTTTCCTATACAACAGTTAATGTAAAGACATGTAATAAGTAAAGACATGGTTGACTTTAGTTAAAAAAACATCCTTGCTATTTTAAAACCTCTCATAGTACTTTGCAGATTGGTATATTTTTTCTTTAACAAAATCTTACCGACCCCAAACATTTGAACTGTACTGTATACAGTATATTTAATACACATAAAGACACTTAGCATTTCTAAAATGAGTTATATTCTGACCTTTTATTAAGAAAGCAAGTTAAAAAGTTAAACAATGAACCAATATGGTTTTTCTAGTCCTCTTATTTTTCCATTTCTCTTATTTTCTGTGGTTATTTAGATTACTTGAAGTTTTTCAGTTCCCCTTTTCAGTGTATCAGCTGTAAACCCTTGTCTTTAAAGTAAAGCTTCTTATTCTGACTCCTACTGAAAAATATAAATAAGAATCTGATTCACACAAGCCTTGAGGCAGTAACCTGCCTGCTAACTGTGACTCTGACTGATGCTTCAATGCCTACTTATTTGGCGCCTCGTTTATAGTGTATACCTTGCAGAAATAATTTTCTGCAAGGTACAACTGGGTGTGGTATCGCTTTTATACACCAGTTATATAAACAAGTTAACCATGAACAATAATAGTTCAGACACAAAAGACAACACTTCCTCACTGACTTTTTTACTATAAAAATTAAATTTCAGAGCAAAGGATTCAGTGAAACACTTTCATGTCCGGCGGCAGTTTGGCAAATATTCCTTTGGCTTCAATGAATTTCCTTCCCTTCAGGATTTTTGCAGTCACCTTGCCAATCAGCCCCTGCTAGGCAGCGAGACAGGTATGCACTTCTCATTTAGTTTTCAAAACAAAGCTTTTTCAGCATGTGTCTGGCATAATGAACCTGTTTCCTGTTTCACTCTTGTCACAAAGGAAACCTGATAGTGCTGCGGTTCCCATACCCACGGCAGGTGGAAGAACCATCTATTTATGAAACGGTGTGTGTGCATACGGCCATGCAGACAGGCCGGCATGAAAATGACCTAGTCCCTAATGCTCCAGCAGTAAGTCAAAGTGACATTATATAGACCTAGAGTACCGAGCAAAAGTCTTAGGCCACTAGTATTTTGACCAAACGAAAAAATTGGAAATATCAGTTTACATTTCCAAACATTATTAATTGTAATAATGCAGTGAGATTATTGTCTGACAACAGCCAGTGCTCCACACAGAGATCTGATCTGATCATCATCCAGTCTGTCTGGAACAACATGAAGTAACAGAACAAACTGAAACAGACTAAATTGGGGACACCTGATTTCTAGTGATTATCACTATCAAACCGTCTCTGCATTTGATAAATAAATAGTTTAATCTGGTCATTATACATTACCATCACTCTGTTCTCCTACTTGATAATGTTCAGTGCTTTGCTACGATCTGTATTGTTAAAAGCGCTACATAAATAAAAGTGACTTGACTTGACTTAAATCCAGAAGAACTGAGGCAACATCTCCAAGATGAAGAAAAAAAAACCTACCTGGAAAGCTCCCTGAAAGCGTACCTCAGAACAGAAGCTGTTTTACCAAAAGCTGTAATACCAAATATTAATTTGATTTAGTGAATAGAAGTTAATTGATAAATTAATTCTATTTATGGCATTATTTTTGAAAGCATCCTCATTTTACAGTATTTTAACACAAGTGTCTAAAACTCTGAACAGTGCTGTAGCTTTGCAGGTAGGTTTTTTAGCATCTTGGAGATGTTGCCACAGTTCTTCTAGATTTAGTCTGTCTCAGTTTGTTCTGTTACTTCATGTCATGACTGGATGATGATCAGATCTCTGTGTGGAGCACTGGCTGTTGTCAGACTCCTTGCGCAGACAATAATCTCACTGCATCATTACAATTAATGACAAACATAATGTTTGGAAATGTAAACTGATATTTCCAACTGACATGCTGAAGATAGAAAGATAGAAACAACAGACTTAAAACCATTTTTTTGTTGGTGAAAATACTAGTGGACTAAGATTTGTGCACAGTACTGTACATGCACACACACACACACACACACACACACACACACACACATATTTGAAAGAGTAAAATTGAAAGTCTGTTTATGTTGTCAACAGCTTGGCACTAAAGAGGGTTATCTTGTTAAACAAGGAGCAATCATCAAGGTATGGTTACTATTTCAATACAGACTAATTTTAAAAAAATCAACCAGTGTTTGCAGTAAATGTCAGTTTCCAGCTAATAAGGTAACTGGTTCTAGAGCTAATTTAGACCTAGTTTTTGTTGGCTGATGGTTTCATCTTCATTTATTTTCTGTGCAGAACTGGAAGCAGAGATGGTTCACACTGAATAGATATGAACTTAAATATTTTAAAGATAAAATGGTAGGTCTGTGTATTTTGTACAGGGTGATTTATAATTAGATAAGTTGACTCTTTATCTCACAGAAATCTGTCTCCTCAGTTTGTAGAGCCAATACGAACCCTGGATCTGACGGAGTGCTCTGCTGTGCAGTTTGATTACAGTCAGGAGAGGGTTAACTGCTTCTGGTGAGAGACTTATAATATGGTCGTAATTTACGAAACATTTTTCTTTTTGGAGAAATACACAATTTGAGAATATCAACTTTCTTATCCTGTTGGCTGCAGAGATCTTTTAGTATCATTGGTATAAAGTTGTAGTTTTTGTTATATTTTGAATGATTTTTTATATGTATATGAATATATTTTATTACATTATTACGTTTTAGTTATTTTAGTACTTGGATTTAAACTAAGTAGTAAAAGTTTTTTTTTTTTTTGTCAAGTAATTAACATTTGTTTTACATGGTTTTGTTTAGTTAACTATAATAAGCCTGGTAGTTCAAATTCAGAATTATAATAAACATATTTTTTTATTTGACAAGGATGGCTACAGTTAAAAATGTAAATCATAATAGAGATACCTCAAAATTTTTAATTCAATTACAAAATAAAAGTTTAAAAATAAGACCCTTTTCTATTGTGCTAGACTATATATCCTGTTGTTTTCACACCTGAAACTTCTGCTGTTGGCCAACCATAAAATGATTGGCTATTTTTGTCAACTGAAAATGAGCTTGTATATCTGCAGCATTCAGCTTAGTTCCTGTGCTCACTAATTCAGAATTGTGGATGAATTTAAATTCACATTGTCTTAGCACAAACTATGCAATAATAATAGAAAGCAATTACAATTTCAATGTCAAAATCCTAATTTTCTGTTAATCTGATGTTTTTCCTACATTTAGCGATTCTGAGTAATGAGGAAGTGTAGTCAGAAACTCCTATACATGGACTTCCTCCTACCCACATATTTTCCAGTGCACACTCAATTTTAGTATTTTACTTCACAATAGTTACTTCAACTCATTCTTAAGATTTGTCCTTTTTTGTCTTTCCTATAGTCTGGTGTTCCCCGAGAGGACTTTTTATTTGTGTGCAAAATCTGGTGCTGAGGCAGATGAATGGATTAAAATACTACGATGGAAACTGGTAAGAGGAACCGAAGTTAACCATTAAAAGACACTGTCACTAGGAATAATCAATGTATGTAATGGTTAACAAGTCAAATAGAATGCATTACTTCCTGGTTCCAGTGGAAATAAATTAATCTGATTGCTCTTTAACCGGCTAATCGTACTGAAAATATATTTGTCTCTCTTTTGTCCTTATCTCTATTAATGACGACCCTACATTTCCAGTCACAGATAAAGAAAGGACGATGATGTTCAACATGGACGGAAGCTGTGTTATATTTTATATTAGCAAATACAGAGGATTCAACTGCATCTGATGCTCTCATCACACCTAAAATACAATAAAGCACCATGATATTGTGCTTTATAAAGATATCTGGACGCGATGCACTACCAGTGTTGAAATTATAATTGACAAGTTTGTGTTTCCCCATATTGTGGTTAAACAGCCCGTCTGGTGTTAAACATACAGTATGTACATTCCCTCTTTTATACATGTTTGCAATTTTGTTTGCTGAAACCTTTGGATGCAATAAGCTTTGACCAGAATAGAGAGCTGCTGTAATTACATATATTTTTGTAGACCAACCTGGAAGCGTTTCCTAGCCCCATTTCCCTCGACAAAAACCCAACAGGAATTTTCCATTGGATTGGTTCATCAGGATAAGCTTCATAAATAAACTTTAAATTTTAAATTTGACCACTGGAAATATAAAGCCAAATGTTGTCTTAAACAAGCATCACCACTACTAAGCTTCTGACAACTCTTTACTTAAAAATATTTTCCCTTAAAGCTAGAATATCTAACAGGAGTGAGATTATATACAACATGGCGAGCCTGTGAATTCAGACCTAAAACCTAAAACTAACCACAAACCTTTAACCAAAAACCCACTGACTTCATGATGATGGAACCGAAAGTGCTAAAATGCCAACTTGTAACTGGTTTGCGTACTGGGTGCAGCACTCTAAAGTTCACCAAAGTAAATTTAGAGTAAAATGATATATTCTCTAAGCAGCAATGCTACTTCAAAGGTGTTGTGTTGACTAAAAAGGTCACTTGTGTTGTTTAGAAACGTATGTATTGTACCTGTTTTTAAAACAAGATGCCCTTTTGTAAAAAAAAAATGTATTTAAAAAGTCAATAAAGAAAATTTATTTTTGTAAACCAAAGCTTTAGACAAATTTATTAATTAGGAGACAAACAGGGCAGGTTACATTCATAAAAGACATACAGCATCAAGACCATCCAACATTATGTATGTACATATGTGTGTGTATGAACTAGAACATCCGACTCTCATCCTCATTCAAATGTCTGAAGGTGCTGAGATGAATAACTACTAAGCTACTTCCACCACCTGCCTTAGTTCTTCAATCAGAGGAACGAGTTCCTTCTCAAGACTGAAGATCAAACCTAAATATGAAAAAAAGATAATTCAATTATTATAACGGACATACAATTTAAACATCTCAGTGGTTTTTGTATTACCTGTGAAGACTCACCTGTGTTGGCATTACTACTTGCAATAAAACTTATGACTAAGGGTAATCGATTAAATTGTACAATCTGTCAAGGAAACACATAACAGGATATATTAAAACCAGAAATCAAGAAACCTTAACAAGCAGTAAGTCAAATGTACTTTTGTGAAGGAAGTACCTGGTAAGTGTTATAGTAACAAATGATGCTTTTATTTTTGGACAATCCCAGCTTGCTGCCCTGGTCTGTTGCCAAAGCAAAGGTGGACAGGAAAGCTGGCCGCAGTGCATATTCAGGAGCATTGTCATTGGCAACTACACAGGAAAACAAGCAAAATATCAGATAATGCTTCAAAAGATATATAAACAAACCTGGTGATGCTGTTACCTTTGATTACAGGGACTCCATCTCTATCTGTGACCACTATCGCATGGAGTCCTTCAACACTGATGATGTAGAAAAATGGTCCATTATTACTCCGAATGTAAAGTTAAGAAAATGTGTGTAAAATACAAGACATTAAAACTTTTTACCTTGGAAGTTGTTTATACAAATAACTCCTCAGATTCTGTAACGATCAAATCAAACGCATTATAACATTTCCAAAAAAAGCTCTTAATCAGATGCATTACAAATATAGCTACTCACATCTGCCATATTTATTAGATTGACTATGTAGTTCGCCTGCTGAACCCTGTAGCAAAAACAGTAAAGAACGACGAAGAAATGTCACGAAACTCTTAACAGATGCCTCTCATTGTCTCGTTTGACAGCGTCGTGCTAATTACTAACATTTCTAATCTAGCGGATTGTTAAAATGTGATTTTTTTAAATCATAAAATGCAAAATTACCTTATATTAAACCCAGTTTCATAAAAAGTTCTTCCCTTGTTTATGTGCTATCATCACATGACAGAGAACACGAGCTTTTCCGTGTACGTAATATCCGTTCAAACGTCATGTCCAAGGAGAGTGCGTGCAAACACGGCCATCTAGTGGTTGATGTTGGAGTTGCTGTTTATGTCAGTGAAGGTTTTTTTTATGTGGCCCTTTGGCTTTGAATTTTATTTCGAAATGACAAATATTAGAAAATATTAATTTGAATTCTAAAAAACGAATCCCTTTG
>JAUMHR010000063.1:7463554-7475302 GCA_032361145.1 Enteromius fasciolatus | reverse complement strand
TTACTTAAGTATATATTTTGCAGGGTAGTTGTACTTTTACTTAAGTACTAAACTTAAGTACTTCCTCCACCACTGATGTCAACTAACTCTCATTGGAATATTAGTATACTGTCTGATGAATATCTGCTAACTCTTTATTGTGATGGTCTCCCAACAGACTGACTCCTGATTATAAGTAACTTTGCAAGTACATGGGAACTTATTCTAACCCTAAACCTGCCAATCTACTACTCTACTAATGAGAGTTGGTAGATATGTAAGAGAAATATTATTTACAGTCAACAGAATTTGTTAAAGGGACCATCAAAATAAAGTGAAACCCTAAATTTGAATGTTTTTTAATTTTTATTTCTTTATTATTAATTTTAAGTAGTAAACTAATAATATGTTTCTCTATAAAATAGTTAGAGCCTTTGTTGATATAATTTTGAACCCAACTATAATTACAGTACCTTTTATTGTTGCCTGTACCATATGCTATATGCAGATCACTGACAAGCAGTAGGATATCTAGTTATCATACATTTGCTTTCTTCATTTGAGTTATCTTCCTACAGCCAAACAACTGATCTACAGTGTGGTGTTTCACCTAAAACCACAGAGCCTTGGGTCTGTGAGCTGTCACTGAGTGGCCAGAGAGCAGTCAGATCATTGGGCAGGGTGCTCAGTTTGTTGCTTGAGAGATCCAGATAAGTCACATTGGTAAGGTAACGCGCAGCCAGGGGTGGGATTCGTGCCAGGCGGTTATTGTGCAGTCCAAGTGTTCGGAGGCGGGGCACATCCCTGAGTCCCTCCCAGGGGAAGGAGGTCAGGAGGTTCCCGTCCAATCGTAACTCATGAAGGAAAGACAGGTTTGTGAAACTCCTAGGATGCAGAACAGTGATGGAGTTATATGTAAGCCACAAATAAAGCAGTTCTGGCATGCCAGAAAAAGCGCCTCTGAAGATCCTGGAAACAGAGGTGCGCTCAAGACGAAACTTGATTGCATCACTTGGCAGATCTACTGGAATGGCAGTCAAGGCTGGGTTTTTACATAGCACAGTTCTAAAGGAAACACAAATTAAATGGTTAATGCTCATTGTATTGTTATATACAAATAAAAAAGTCCTTCAAAATAGAGCTCAATTTACTGTTAATATAAAAAGGAACTTACTGTATAGATTTTTCATTGTGTCAGTGAAGTTAAAACAACTACAACTTACAAATTAGAGGAGCACAGATTGACCAGGCAAAAAAAGATTATAGAAATACCCATTTGACTGTACCTGAGTCCCTCGGCATTGCTGCGACCATGGAGCACACAGGTGCACAGAGATGGACATGATGAACTCTGTGCACAGACCACGAAAGCCAAGCACAAAGCGAGGTCTGCATACAGATGTGGATGCATCGCTTTAGAGACACATAAAGCATCTCACACACTACTGTCCCTAGAAAGAAGTACCAGTCTGTCTGAGCAGGACTGTGACTTTCCCAAACACTCCGTAGATTAAGACAAACACTAAAAGGATTAGTTCAGATTACTGTGGTAATGAGTAGATCAGCACCTAGTCAGTGTAGTAAAGAGAAACATGCCCTGGGACTGATGCTTTACAATAATAATAGAAGTACAGTGGAAGATTAATTAAATTACATTTCACAGAGACAGTAGCAAACTGGATTTAGCAACACAAAATTTTTATAATTTGGCCTGTGATGGGCTCTATTGAAAGTCTGCTTCATGAAGATTCAAAACATGACTCTTTTGTTTCCATGTGGTTTGAAGCTTTCAAACTTGTGTCAAATCACATGATTTTTTCATTTTTTGATTATCAAAACAATTTGGTTTCAAAACAATTAAAAATTGTTTTGGATTAACTTGTTGGACTGAAATAAAATTTAAAAAATAGATATATATGTTCATGTATATATATATATATATATATTATTCCCCAATAAGATATGCATACGGCTATTAGAAAATTTTAAGGATCCTTGAAGACTTATTTGCCTCTAAGACCAATCTATGGACTAATAAAATATAACGTTAATCTAATTAACGTTAGAAAATATAAATGAGTGTCTATCTAGTAGTTTCTCAGCTTAGTTTTACAATGCATGTTATAATTTTTACTAATCTCTGTTACATATCTGTAATATAGTTTGTGTAGCCCATAATAACGTTGCACATTCAAAAAGGAGAAAGCTGCTTTCATTCCATGTACACCATTTTGCCAGTCAACGGCAATGCCAGTTACTTTGTTTTCTTATTTATTGACTGACAAGTCTCCAGACCCCATGCTTTATTCGTGACACTTTTGGTGTGCTTTTACATTTGCTATAAATAGAACTTCTTATATTAAAAACAAACAATCAAGCTCTGACCATATTTAAAAGCAAAAGTAAGGTAACGCATTACTTTCCATAAAAAGTAACTAAGTAAAGTCATTAGTTTCCTTTTTTAGGGAGTAACGCAATATTGTAATGCATTACTTTTAAAAGTAACTTTCCCCAACACTGATCTCAAAACTACCCAAGTACCTGGTCCTGTACCCAGAAGTTTAAGTTCCCGCGTTCTTGTACCGCTCAGAGCTGGGTTTCTCTCTGGGGAAGTCAAAAACCCGAAGTGGATCCACGGCGGAGTGATCAGAATTACAATCAAAGAACTCTCTCTGCCGCTCCGATCAACTTTTATACAGAGCTCCACCCCGGCTTTCGGTCTGCGTTGCTAGGTAACTACTTTGATGCTTTGGCTTTTTGTGGAACTTTCTGTTTCCCAGGAAGAAATACGTTAGTCGAACTAACTCTTTAGTTTCGTCTGCTCAGTAATTAAGGCTACAATAAGGTAAATTAAATACTCCATCTTGTCATGATTCACAAGGTGGTGTTGGAGTCCCTCCCTCTGCTCTCAGATGACTGCAGAAGCAGACAGCAGCGCTCTCTGTCTCTCTCTCTCTCTCTCTGACCGACAGCAGCAGAAGCATGGCGGCGATGGAGACACGGGAGTGCGAGACCGAAGGCTGCCGCAGCGAAGCTAAGCTCCAGTGTCCCACCTGCATCAAACTCGGAATTCAAGGCTCATACTTTTGCTCTCAGGTGAAGCTCTGACACTTTACTTTAAGAAACAAGCGAAGCTCTCGGGTTTTCTCGCTCATGACACGCTGCCGGCCTACGGGACTGAGCTCAGCGTTAGCTAGCTAGCTCCCCTAACCCTATAACATCACAAACAGGCACTTTAAACCTTACTCTGAGCTTTGACGTTTGCATCAAAGTTTTGTGCTTGATGATTGTCTGCATGGCAGATTTGTCTGCGATGTTTAACCATAAACACGGAGTGCAAATGTAATTTGAGAGCTGTGTCTTTGCTCAGCGTGCTTTAAACGACTTCAGCTCAACGTGGCTCGCGTGCTGTTCAGTTGTCAAATCATCACATCACATTGATTTTATTTCTAAAGATTCTGAACAAAAGCATGCATAGATGGTCGGTGCAACCTGCATGAAAATTTACCCCTTACTCAATCTCATTTCATTCTCGTATGATTTTGCTGGGCACTCCCAGCCAGGGCTGTGTCTCAAACCCTAACGAATTGCGCTGATCTACACAGCATTGTGGGTATCATAAGTGCTTTACAAGTTACTTGCTCATAAAAATGCTGTCTAGGTTGAGACAAAACCTAGAAGTGCCCAAAAATTTAAATGTCTACAATGCATTTTTTTGGGAATAATGTTTTTTAAGACATATGCTCGAAAATGCTGTCTAGGTAGACAGCTCATTGCATTTTGAGACACCTCCCTGGACTCAAGCACCTGTTGCAGGGCAGATCTGCTGTGTTGCTTGCCCAGTTGAGAGGCTGATATGATGACAGGATGCTGCCAAGCCCAATGTATCTGATTTGACATTTCCACCAATTCCATCTGATTCAGACTTTCGCCCTAATAAGATGAGCCACTGTTACTCACCCTCATGTAATTCTAAACTGTATGAATTTCTGTCTTATGCAGAGCACTATATAAATCAGTTTTGTTCAATGTGGCTTGGCCACCGACATTCTTGAGAATATCATATGTTTTATGTTCCACAGATGAAAGCAAGTTATACATGCAAATTTTTATTTAGTGTAATTATTTATTTTTATTAGTTTAGTTGATTTATGACTCATTTATTGTAAGTGCTTAGTGTAAATAATTAATAAAAATAATACAATAAACACAATAATATAATGTTATTAAAATTAAGAAAATGGTTTTCTCTTTTATTATGTTCAAATATAATTTATTCCTGTGATGGCAAAGCTAAATTTTCAAGTCAAGTGTCACATGATCCTTTATTATAATATGCTGTTCTTCTGCTCAAAAACATTTATTATTAGTGTTAAAATTGTTGTGCTGCTTAATATTTTAAAGAGTAGTGTAATTTCGTACACTAACATATAAATGTCTGAAAGCTAACAGACGTTACATTTTATGTTCTCTTTAAGAAGTGAGTAATAACATGAGTTTTGTATGTATTTAGGAATGTTTTAAAGGGAGCTGGGCCACCCACAAACTGCTCCACAAAAAAGCAAGTATGTATGTTTGATTCGGTCTCATTGTGAAGTTGTGCATTTGCATTTTGTAAGTGGAATACAAATCATGTCTTCCATAATGCCGTCACTAATATCTGGCTTGTCATTTGCAGAGGAGGACAAAATAAAAGATGATGGAAAGAACTGTGTGGAGAAAGAAATCAACACAGACCCATGGCCCGGGTACAGATACACTGGTAAACTGCGACCCCACTATCCACTGGTAAGGGCACATGATCAATGACAGCGTGATAATTACAGACACGCACGTCAAGCGTAGAACAAAAAAAATGTATCCATTCAAACATGTAGTTTCATCTCTTTTTCTTGGTTGTTTTAGACTCCCATGCGGCTTGTTCCTAGCAACATCCAGAGACCAGACTATGCAGATCATCCTTTGGGTAAGATCACAAATCCCTTCACGCATAATTTAGACCTCATTCTGTAAATCATGCACTACAAAACTCAGATCCACCTCTATCATCAGGACCGGCTTTCTTGCTCCATGTCCTTTAGCTGAGGCATAGCACTTTTCTAACAGACTGTCCTGTTCGTTATTATGCCTGTGTGAAATTTCAACTTTTGACCCTTGAAACGGCCCACTGATATACAAGCTTTTAAACTAATGGCCTCCATCTCATCAGCTGAAGTGTCGTTCGATTTTTAAACGGAGGAGCGTTTGCTGCAGTAGCACACGTCTGATCAGATTAACCACAGTTTCATGTAAATGTGCATCAAGATGTGCAAGAATAACCTCTGTCTACAGAAAACCTTTGTTTGGTATTTTGTTGGTGCATCATTATTATATGGAATGTAATGCTCTCATAATCATTTGATTATGAAAGAAGGCCTTTATGGGTGTTTCAGTTTAGTTGATCTTATTTTATTTATTTGGTTAGTTGGATGGATACACATCAAGACATTAAAAGATTTCATATGGTGTTACGTATGTGGCCCTAGGAACTATACGGACACATGATCCACACCTACTGTATGATTCAAATAGTACAAAGTTTAATTTCAGAAGGTTTGATAATTTGTTAGTAAAAAGTGGAGGTCCTTAAAGTCTTAAAAGGCCTTAAAAAGTCTTAAAATGTGTTAAATTCAGATGGGTCTTAAATATTTTTGGTCACATTACAGCTAAAAAATACTGAATGTTTACAGACATTGGACGGACAGTTTTTTCCCTCCCCCACAAGTTATAGAATACAGGTTGAACAACCTTCTTATGTTCTCAATAATAATATAGGTCGAGCTACAGCTGATTAGCCTTCTAGCTAGTTTAAAAAAAAAATTCATTGCCTGATTTGGCAAATAGCCTAATAAAAAGATGCGGGAATGATTCTTCTAATTTTAATAGCCTACATTCAGCATAAACAATGACTTATAATGGATAATGTTAATGAATTGCATGACTCCTCAGAAGTCATTCTAATATGATTATGAATTGCATGTTTAAGTGTGACTTGAGTGTCCAAATACTTTTTGGGGGCCCTGTAAATGACACTCATAATGGAAGGATATATTTAAAATGTTAAAAACGTGTCTACATGTCTTTGTATACAATAGATATTACACAAACATGTTTTTCTTTCTTATAGTATAGAAACATCTCTCATGAATCACTGTTTTGTGAATAAATGCTTATTTGTCCTCCATTAACGGATGCCGCAGAGCCTTCCCGTAAGTAACCATTATGGTGGTGATTAGTTGCTATTAGGCTCCTGTAGTCACAGCCTTTCATTCCTTTGTTATTAGCTCATCCTTGAGTCTCCAGGCCCCGGCTTTCAAACGGTAGAATAGTGATGAATTGAAAAAGCCTAATGTCTTCAAAAGCATCCAATGGTTAGGTCAGGAGTGTGTGCGTATCTTTAGGACTTCTTTGTGAGAGCGTATGTGTGATGGTGCTGAAGTCACCTTATACATGTTTCCATTTACCTCCGTGTGTGTGTGTTGGGGGTGGGCTGCTGCAGTGTGTGTCTGAAGCTCTTCTCTCGCTCTCTGCAGCTGCAGAGGTTGGGTTGTTGGCAGGTACGAAGCCCCGCCGCTTCCCATGTGTGTCCGGCCGGTGATGTCCTCTTGTTTTAACAGTATTACAGGGAGCAGTTTGCTCCACAGTGGGTGTATGAGTGTATTTTTGTGAGCAAGAGTGTGTGTGTGTGTGTGTAGTAGCATGGCTCTGTCTGTTTCTGCATGGCTGATGTCGTTAATCAGCTGGGACTAGAGGTGGGTGATATGACCGTTGTTGTATTTGTATCAGTAGATATTTTGCTGGGAATTCAATGGATGGTTAAATTTAAATTTTTATTGATTCAGTTTTTTTGCACATCCTGCTTTGTTCTTTTGCATTATTACTCCAAATTCCTTTGTTGATTTAATGTAATTAAAGCAGCTGTGCAAGTTAATAACAATGCAAATGTGTTAGAGCCCGACCGATTTATCGGCCAACATTAGGTGTTTTCCAAACTAACGTATCGGCATTTAAAATGGCCGATAAATAAATATTTCAAAAATAGAAAGAGACGAAACACCCTTACTGGTAACTTTGGTTTTTATTCAAATGACTTTAAAGTTTCATATCTAAAGTTTCTATTTCTATACATTTTTTTATTAGAATTTTAATATATTTTGATGTTCCTCTGTTCTGTTGTGACACTAAAAGAAACAAGTTTCTTTTTAAAATGCATTATCATATTATGTTAGTTAAAACTCATAAATAACTACCAATAACTAATGTTAGGGAAATCTGTTAATGTTTTGTTGCACGTTTCTGAAATCGGCCGATATATCGAAATATCGGATTTTAAAACCAAGAAATATTTGTATTGGTATCGACATCCAAAATCGGTCGGGCTCTAAAATGTATCCACCTTAGTGCAAATGGTACACTACAGGTCAAAAGTTTGGAATAATTAAGATATTTTCATGTTTTTCAATGTTAACCAAGGCTGCGTTTATTAAGTACAAAAAAAGCAGAAATTTCAGCATCATTATTACAGTCTTCAGTATCACATGATTCTTCAGAAATCACTCTAATATGCTGATTTGGTGTTGTGACGCCTTATAATTTCAAGGAAACTGTGACACATTTAGCATCCTTGCTAAATGGAAGTATTTATTTCTTAATTTTAACACATGATTTTTCAGTGGTAGTGCATGATGATTTTCACAAAAATTATTAAAAAGCAAAAACTGTTTTCAATATTGATAATAAGTAATGTTTCTTATCAAGTAAATTAGAATATTATAAGAATTTCTGAAGGATCATGTGACAACGAAGACTGCAGTAATGATTGCTAAAAAATACAGCTCCAGAATAACTTGCATTTTATAATATAATTGAAAATAAGTCTCTTATGAGGAGGGTATAAGTCTTATTTTAATAACATACAACAATCTTAATTATCCAAGCCATTGATCCGTACAGTAAATAAACTCTTTATCTTGATTGCCACATGATATATAATGTCATATCGCCCAGCCCTAGCAGGAACTGTCTGTGATTACGTCATTGCCAAACTGTCATGTCCCAGACCTTACTGGATCAGCGACCGTGTGCGTGCGTGTGTTTATCTGTAAGAAGTGGTTGTGTTGTCTTCATTAGCTGACTGGAGACCGTGCTGTTGAGATTCTGTTGTGGTGAAGGTCAGTAGGCAGAGCTAGTCCATATATTTGAGTGATAGTAAGATGCTTTTGTGGGTAGATGGGTATCTGTGTATTTTACTGCTCACCAATTCACCAAATCATCACTGCTTGCAGGAATGTCAGAGTCAGAGCAGACCATGAAAGGAACGTCTCAGATAAAGATCCTCAATGCTGAAGAGATTGAGGGCATGAGAGTTGTCTGCAAGGTAAACCAACATCATATGATAACTTTGTATAAACAATAAAAACTGAAATGCAGCAGTTGAAATTTTGGGTGGTGTAAAAGCCGTTTTCTGCCTCTGTATAAACACTAGTTGTTCTGCCACCAGTTTCTAATGTCAAATTTTAGTTAAGAGAACCCCAGAAAAGCATTGTTCGCTTTCTTTCAGCTGGCTCGAGAGGTCCTTGACATTGCTGCCATGATGGTGAAACCTGGAGTGACGACTGAAGAGATCGACCATGCTGTGCATTTGGTAAAATTTCACAATTCTTTTTTCTTTTTCTAATCTAAATTTTACAAAGCTGTAGTCTGATAAGAGCATAACATTTTAAATACAGGTTGTCTAAGGGAAAGGTAAAATTTCATATGCATTTTTTTTCTTTTCTGTTGGTTCTTGACTCCAAGGCCCACTTTGTTGAAGGGGCCCTCCTATTTAAGCTGTACATTTGTTAAAATAAAAATGAAAACATTTTTTATCACAAATAAAAAAAATAATTTTTTTATTTTTCAATTTTATTTTATGTGAATTATACTGACATTTCAGTTGGACAGCCTATATGTTATTGCTAATTCCAAACGATTTGTTGGTTAAGGCGTGTACAGCGAGGAACTGCTACCCCTCACCTCTGAACTACTACAATTTTCCCAAGTCCTGCTGCACCTCTGTCAATGAAGTCATCTGTCATGGGATCCCTGACCGCCGCCCCCTTCAGGAGGGGGACATACTGAACAGTATGTATCAACATACATTTGCACATTTAGTATATAAATGCATCTTTTTTGCTTTATTTTATGGGAAATCGGATTTTTGCACTCAAGTTTTACAGGAACCACCATCCCTCGAAAATGACACAGTACTTCATATTTCAGTTAGTCCAGATGTCAGATAAACATTCACTGGACATTGGAGATTTGTGCATGACTGATTTTCCACATGTTCACATTTGTCTGAATGCATTAGCTTGTTCTTGCCGAACTACCGTCCAGACTAAAGCTTTCAGTCCAAAAGGCCATATTATTAAAGCGTTTTAATATTGTTAATTACATAATGCATACGTAAATGAAACAACTGACCAGTGACATGTAGATCTCTTTATTCCAAGCTACATGTTTTGTCACTTTGTCACCTTAATTTAAGTATCATAGACTATAGCACAGAGAACTGCCTCTATTTACATTTAACGCCAAATTTACACTGAACAGACCTCACACTGAAGGCACTATCCAGAGCCAGATGGAATCTGTAGCTTTCTTTTTTTCTTTGCACAGAGTGTGAAAGTCTGTGGGATGGATTTCTATTAAATGCAGAGTATTTTACTCATAGCAGAAGCTAAAAGCATAATCGTATCATTTTGTCAGTTTGTTCAGACATTATGTAAATTGCACTAAATGTACATGTTCACTCGGCCAATCATGTTACTTTTTTCTCTGCAGTCGACATAACGGTTTACCACAATGGTTACCATGGAGATTTGAATGAAACCTTTTTTGTGGGTGAATTGGATGAGGGAGCCAAGAGATTGGTTCAGACCACTTATGAATGTCTTATGCAAGCCATCGACTCTGGTGAGTATGAAAACACATGCAAACGATGCTAACAATTCCACGGACCCTATGTTATGCGAGTTTAACATGATTTGGCCTACATGATATAGTACGGTATGTTTGTTTGATGTGATGCACTCTAATGATCTTTAGAGGGTGCACTTGCACAGAGGGATATCTGTGTTGTGATCTGAAGAAGCTTGTTTCTGTCTTGTGTCTAGTGAAGCCTGGTATCCGCTATCGTGAGCTGGGAAACATCATCCAGAAACACGCGCAGGCTAGCGGTTTCTCTGTGGTACGGAGCTACTGTGGCCATGGCATTCACAAACTGTTCCACACGGCACCAAACGTACCGCATTATGCGAGTGAGTAACAGAATGACACAAGCATTGCACACTGTGACGTAAACTGCTGACAGTGCAAACACTACAGCTGGAACTGTCCTTGTTTTATGTATTTCTACAGAGAATAAAGCAGTAGGAGTGATGAAACCTGGTCATGTGTTTACTATTGAGCCCATGATCTGTGAAGGTAAGAGACAAATCGTAAAATGATATTCTTATGTGTTTTTATTTGTGCACTTATTGTTCAGAATATTTTTTCCTTTTAGAAAAAAGGATCTAAAAAATTGTGCTGTCAAAATGAATGCATTCAAATATATGTGATTGGTTGTCTCATTGGGCTGCATGATATATTGTTTCAGCATTGATATCACAATGTACGCATCCATGATAGTCACTTCACATGATGTGCAATATTAAGTATAGGCTACTGATAATTTTGATTATACTGATCTTTGATTATACTGATCTTTTCCTCACGGTTGCAATGCTTTGGAAAGGAGAAAGCAGTGCCAGTTTTCCACAAACATTTTAGAGGTGACATGTGAATAGCCCCAAAGTCTGTCTACACTGGACACAACAAAGCGACCGTTGCCCATAATTTGATCTTTGTGTCAGTTATCATAAATAAAATGAGGCATCAGTTTACTGACAGGGATTTGTCATGTGCCGCACCATATCTAATCTTTTTTCTGTCATATTTATCTGTGCTTGTAATGTTTATTTCCTATGCTGATTGACTCGCCTACAAAATCACCCCAATCGTTGATTTTTCTTTTCCAAATAGAGCTATTCAAACCATGTGGAGGGATAACGGATCTCGTTATATATCCTGAGTTTTGATTCATTATTGTAATCAATTGCTTATTTAAGAGTCTTTGCTCTGTGCAGGTGGCTGGCAGGATGAGACGTGGCCAGATGGTTGGACTGCAGTCACTCGTGACGGTAAACGCTCGGCCCAGTTTGAGCACACGCTTCTCGTGACAGAGACAGGCTGTGAAATCCTCACGCGTCGCCTGGAAGATAATGGCCGTGCTCACTTCCTGTCCCAAATGTAGAATGGTGGGGTCAAATCAGCCCTATTCTGCAGTGGAGGATACAACGGCTCCGCCCCATATCACCAATCAGCCAATCACACAGTGGTTCTCTGTTGGGCAGGAAATGAGTGGCCACGTGGCCGTGACAGTGGATTTGGGCAGGAGATTTGTTAACTTCTGAATGTGTCACCTGACAGTCACATTAATCAGCTTGGATCTGAGTAAATTCAAAGGCGCTGGCCTTTAACCTGGTTACAGTGCCGCCACACTCTGTCTTCACGGCAGAGGTGTCTGTGTGAGTGGTTTGTGTGTGCGCACGTGTGTTTGAGAGAGCGCGTCGCTGTGTGAGGTCTGCTGTCTCGGTCTGCTTCAGTGTGTTTGTATGCCTGGTTCGTTGCGTTGTACCATGTTTGTTT
>JAUMHR010000063.1:7419898-7441135 GCA_032361145.1 Enteromius fasciolatus | reverse complement strand
TGACACCAAAACAAATTCCTTGTATGTGCAAACATACTTGGCAATAAAGCTCTTTCTGATTCTGATTCTGATTCTGAATAAAAAACACATCTGGCTTTTGCTTTCTCTGTGCACAAGGTAGGCAAAACAAACACAAAAGTTTCCAGGCCTGACATGATGCCTGGTCAATATCCCCACATGCCTCCTCCATTGCCTGTAAAAGTGCTATGCGTTGGTGGGGATGACGGTTCTAGACTTTCCAGCGCCAGGCAGAGAACTCTTAAAGTGGATTCAAGAATGGAGAGTATGGGGGGAGGTTGAGTACAGTGTATCTGTAAACCAGTTGCAGACCAAAGCAGCCCTATGGAAACTAACATTGTCCCATATGATGACGTATCTGGTCTGCTCTGGTCTAGTATTTCTATTTCTTACTCTTCTTACCCTTCCTCTTCCCCCTCCTTGTCCTCCTCTTGCTCCTCCTTGTCCTTGTCGTCCTCATCCTCCTACTTCTTCACCTCCACGTCCTCTTCCTCTGCCTTCTCTAATTCTCACTCTTCCTGCTCCCTCCATTGTACTCCACACGGACAGCTTGTCTGTAACTTAGTTATAGTGCTTAGGCTGATTGCAAAGTTAACTAATTATCTAAAACAGTTTTCACATTTGACAGTGTGCCAGACAGTAATAATAATAATAGCCATAAACGTGTATAGTTTTGCTAGAGTTGTGTTTACAGTTCCGCAAAAAGAGTGCTGTGCCGTGGATTGTACCTACAGTTTCCCAAAGTGTGTGTTACAAAATTGCAAACTGAGTGCAAAGCAGTGTTTGTGCTTTTTGTTTTGCAAACTCAGTGAGTGGTTTTGCTATTAGTATTAATAGTTTTAAAAATTGTGCTATAAGAATCACAGTTAGGGTTTAAGCATTCATAAAACACTGTAATGAACATTGTAAATACTTATAAGTGTAATAGTTATTAATTTTGACGTACTATATTAATTTGAATTAGTGCTGTCAAACTATTAATGGTGATTAATCGCATTCCAACATAATCTGTTTTGCATACGAAAATATTGAAATATTTGGCTTGTTTTTCTCGCTCTCACTGAAGCACATAAAGAAATACTTTTCCTCGTTACAGCTAAAGGACACTGTGCTCAATGATGATGATATTGGAGACAGCTGTCACGAAGACTTTTTACACAAGTAAGACACATCGCATCTTTAGTAGAAGTCGATGATCTGAATTGAGTTGCTTGTTTTCATTGTTTAGGTTGTGATATTTGTCATTCTTCTCTGTCATAGGGCTATCAGCTCTCATCTTCAGACCTGCGGCTGTTCAATGGTGGTTGGCAGCAATCCTGAGAAAGTCAATAAGGTGCACATTCCCAGATGTACATCCTCAACATTCATAACTCAGTATGAAAGTCTAATAACAATGTTTCTTTTTGTAGATCGTGCTCACGCTGTGCCTCTTCCTCACTCCTGCGGAGAGAAAATGCTCTCGACTATGTCACCCCGATGGCTCCTTTAAATATGACACCGGCCTCTTTGTTCAAGGCCTCCTTAAGGTATCCAGAGTGTCCCTCTGTTGGAAACTCATTACCACTACCCATTTGCACAGGATATCCGTCACTAAATTACATGGGTCCATAACCGTTAAAGACTCCTGGTGACTTTGCTGTTTGGTTTTATTATAAAGGTTCCTATTTTCTCTTTCCCAGGACTCCACAGGCAGCTTTGTGTTGCCCTACCGGCAGGTGCTCTACTCCCCGTACCCCACCACCCACATCGACGTGGACATTAACACGGTCAAGCAGATGCCACCCTGCCACGAGCACACGTATCATCAGCGGCGCTACATGCGTTCTGAGCTCAGTGCCCTCTGGAAGGCCGCCAGCGAGGATGACATCAGTTCTGACAACCTCATCAATGCCCAGGACTCCTACACACCGGACCTGTATGACCTTTGAATTTTACATACCTTCTTGGTCTGGAAGCTGTATCATGGTTGGCTGATTTTTATTGTCAGGATAGAAAGATTGCATGGTCTTTTATTCAAAGGCACAAAATATATATTTAAGGGATAATCTACAGTGAGTCGGTTATTATTACAGAGTGAAGGGATCTTGTTCCGTCCCCAAGCTGGAGATTAATGAGCTACTGACTATACATTATCCTGCTGATTATATGACTATGTTCCAAATTTATAAAGAGATTTATTGTGAGAAGAAAGAGTATATAGAGAGATGTATCAACCAGTTCAGTGTTTGATAGCAAGGACGAAGGATAGTTTAAGGGTCATTTGTATTAAAAAAATATAAAGAATTAGCTTTTGATGAGAAAAGGAATTGGTTTCAGAATCCTTTAAAAATATTCGTCAATGCTTTACAATAATGTTTACAAATTAGTTCATGTATTAGGGATTTATTAATCTTAATTTATTTAAAAATATGCTAATAATTATTTTGAATTTATGCTCTTTCCTAATACAGGAAGGTTTCAAAGGTTTGGGGTCCACTTAGCAATAATGCTTTGAAATTGTGTAGGAACTACAGTAAATACATTAATTACAAATAAATGCTCTTTTTTTTTAACTTTCTAAACATCAAAGAATCCTGAAGAATCATATAAAAGTTTCAGCATTAATAATAATAATGAGAAATATTTCTTGAGCAGCAAATCAGCATATGAGAATTATATTTTCTAAGAATAACTTGACATTAAAAGTAATGACTACTGAAAATGTAGCTTTGCTATCACAGAAATAATTCTCATTATGATATAAGCGTAAGAGACTTTTCTAAAGCATTTAAAAGTATTTCTGACAACAATCATCTGAATGGATGTTTTATACATGGTAATTCATGCAGCTATACAGAATTACGTTTAGATTAATAATTATTCAGTTTTAATATTGGTTTAGTGTAAACTGCTAATGTAAATGTATTTTGATCTGAGTTCTCTATATGAAGAATTGAGCTTTGAGATGCTCGTGTAAATGGATGTGTGTCCTTGAAACTGTGAATACTCTCCACTCTCTGTTAATGTCATGGTTCAGGGCTGTGGCCAGCATAGAGCTGCATCATTGATTTGTTTTCAAGGACTGTCAATTTTTCCATTAAAAGTTTACAGAGTTGCTTAGAGGTGAAACAGAGACATTTTACATCTCATTTGAGGGCACTCGCCGTATCATTCGTTCAATACGCTGTGTGTGTACAATGTAATCGGCGTCACATGTCAAGTAGTCAACTTTTTAATCTTTTTGTTAGAAAATTAAAAGCAGCGCTGAAAGTTTGTTGGGGAAACGAGAGGTTTCTTCACCTTCTGAATCACTAATTGAATTGAACTTTTTTTCCTAGGAATATATTTCAAGACGTGATGCACAAAGACACACTTGTGAAGTCTTTCATAGATGAGGTAAGTCTACGCGACTGCCTTTCTTATGAGCTTTATACTAACATCCTCCGCTTTGGCCTTGATAATATGTATGTGTTTGTATCTTTGACCATCTCTAGGTGTTTCTGCTGAAACCGGGTCTGTCTCTGCGGAGTGTGTATTTGTCCCACTTCCTCCTCCTGTTGCACAGAAAGTCGCTGACACTGCTCAGATATATTGAGGATGAGACGTAAGTATAGCAGCTTTGAGCTCACATCTCCTACACACACTACATGGTGTCTTTTATTGGACGTATTAAGAAATTAACTAGAAATTAAGTACCATGTATTTACTGTAGATAATTGATGCACTCAAATGCGGTGAGCTTTTCAGTAATATCAAGCTCAATTTTTGTTCTGTTATGTACTATATAGGTGGGAGATATGAACCAACATTCAGAAGAATATAGTTAGTAAGAGTTTTAAACAATGGTGATAGAAGTTTATTTTTGTTCACCAATAATGCATTTATTTGATCAAAAACACAGTTACTGAATTTTCAGCCTAATTACTCCAGTTTTTAGTGTTTTTAGTTCTTCAGAAATCATTTTAATATGCTGACTCAAAAGTATTTCTTATTATTATCAATGTTGAAAACAGTTGTGTGGTGCTTAATATATTTACTTTTACAAAGTAAAAGTAAGTTTTTTGAGTTGATTTTTTTTTGCATGATTTAAAATTTATTTTTTATTTTTTTTATTTAATACGAGTTATTAATATTGCAGTTAAATTTAATTGATAAATAGAAAATGATTTAGTATATTATTTTGATATTTAGATTTTAAGCTCTCTTTTTTTCAATTAAAATTTGATTTAATTAAAACTTGATAAACATGAATTCCAGTATTCCTTCAACATACCTGGCTGCATTTTTAAGTTACGATTATGTTGTTTATTTTATGGTAGACTCATTGTGTTATTAATTATTATTAATTATAGGCAGAAGGGCAAAAAACCTTTCAGATCTCTACGCAACTTGAAAACTGATTTGGACTTAACAGTGGAGGGAGACCTGAATATTATCATGGCGATGGCAGAGAAGCTGCGGGCAGGCCTTCACTCCTTTGTTTTTGGAAAGTCTTTCCTTACCAGTGTGCAGGAACGTGACCTCCTCGTTAACTTCTGACCTCTGACCCCTGTGCTCATCACACCACAGGACACGTTTATTTTAGTATATTTATTAATGTGCTTTTTGTTTACTGTCTTCTGAACAACACTTGCTGCTGAAATATTGACTTGATTCACATGTGCTTTAAAATAATGATAACCTGATTAGTGATGCTGATGAATTCATATTTGTGTCTAGAAGATTTTGTGAGATTTAAATGGGTTTTTGGTAACAGCTAACTAACATATATAGCTTCATTCATAGCACAATCAATTGATGATGTGTAACATGGCAAGGAACACAGTTGAAGTAATTTTAATCCCACTCTAATTTTGTCTTCTATGGACATGACTTTCCTCTGATTTAAATTAAAACACCATAACGTACTTTAAAATACGATTTAATTAAAGTAACCTTTACTCTGTAATAACATTTTGTGGCCTTTTATCTATGATTGCCTGTAGACTTTACAGATGACAGATGTGTTACTTTGCAGAACCCCATTTACTGGGAGACTTTTCTTTCTTCCTTTACTTGGGCCTAACAAACTAAACTAACTGTTAATTAAATGGCTCATACTTTTGCATTTTGCTTAGGGCATGAATATAGGAAAGCTGGTGGAAATGTGGGAAAAGCGAAGTGCAACTTGACTCATAAGGCCAAATCTCTGGTGTACAGTGTGCAAGGAAGTCAGCAAATAACAGGAAGGGCCCCATAGACATCTCGCTATGATTTTGAAGTGTTCTTCCACAAGTTATTACTCCACTGTGTATGTTATATATCAAACAAACATCGCATTAATGGTACACTCCTAATGTTTTTTCAAGACATAAATGCAGTTCTGAATATTTTGGATTATTTATGGAATAGCAGTAGGAAACGTATTTTAAACTGTGACGTGAATACATATGTGTTGTCTTAATAAAGTGTGCCTTTTGCTTGTGAAATATGACTTATTTAATTGTACTCTCAAAATACTTTAATTATTTACTGTTCTAAATAAAGAAAAAATGTTTTTGAGGCTTAAATGGGGATTATAGTGAAGGGTTGGGACTGGACAGAAAAGCATGACAAAGAACAATATAATTGATCTCTAATCTGGTTTTATTTGCAGTACAGTGGCAAAGATTGTTAAAGGCAGTTCTGTCAAAAGGCTTTTTACATAATGGCTTAAATAGGCTAATATATTCCCACATTTTAATATTCATTAAAATATTTTCTAGCATTGACAGCACTGTTCAATGTTATATATCCCCTGTAATAAATTAATGTATATAGTGCATTTAATGCATATCTTACATTTTTGTACAATCGCGTATTATTTGCAATGTACCACACATAAAGTCAAGACTTTAAAATATGTTTAATTATATAGATTTTTTGAAGACCACTTTAAATAACTAGTTTTTATTTAGCGAGAAATCTTTTACATTTGCTTGTATAAGCATTTTGTTTCCCCCTCCTTTACAGTTCATTAATCTACTGATTCGATTTTGCGTTCAACCTGACACAAATAATTTGAACAATTTTATTGGCTGCTCTCCATGTCACTCACGCCAAAATTCCATGACCTCGCCCTCTGATTGGCTCTGTCGTCCACAACAGATCTGTGATTGGTTGCACCTTGCACATGACCACAAAACAGGAAGCACAAGCGTTGTCCATGTAAATACTCCGGAAAAGAACTAGTTTGAGAAATGGGTGCTGTCGCCTGAGAGGAGTATGAGAGAACAGCTCTAAGGATCATGGCAACGTGAAATGTAGTTCCGCACTCTACAAGGCGAGGTGGGTAGGCTGCGTGTTTCCAAACAGGTCGTATGTGTGTATGTGTGTTCACGGACCGCGGCCTACGATACAGCAGAGATTGTCTGGATTTGATCCTGGATCACCTGCTGAGCCAAAGCGCTGCTGTCATACACACAGCCATCTGTCCGTTGCATTAAATATGATCACATTTCCAAGTAATAATGTTCTGTGATATCTGATCTTGCTGTTTACAATCTTCAAAAGGTGCTTGCCATGCCAAGAGCGAATGCGTAACTGTTAATGAATAATTTCTATCAAAATCATCATCATTTGTCAAATTTTTACCTTTAATCTGGATGAACTGCACACATTTGGGTTTCATTATACTACAGTTTATTATCCAGAAACGCTTTGGTGCAAGTAGGACGTAGACGTACAATGGTGCAGTTGTTACACATAGAAATAATGAGCTGCATTATTGTGTAACATGCCTCACCTTTTGCTGAAGCCTTTTATGGGACAGAATGCATTGTATAAGATATAGCTTCTTTACTCAGAATCTTTTTGGGATGTGGAATTAGAGCATCACTAGCTGTCATATGTCACAGTGAGCTGCTGTGATCCTGTCATGTTAATGCACTGGATAACCGAGTAATTAGACTCAGCTGACACTGGATTCTAGAGTTGCACAGGTGTTGTTAACATCTCTGTTTCAGTTTCATTTTGACGCTAACATTAATAGTTAATTTTCTGCCAATTATTTTAAATTGTTGACTTGGTAAATGATACCCAGGACCTTTGTGTAAATAAGTACAGAGTTACAAATCGTTGCTCGGGGCACATTTGCGTGATGAACAGTAACTTTATTTACTTATTTGATTAAGATTTTGTTTTCTGTCATGGTCCCGATCAGTTTATTTTGCTGTAATAGCCAGCTAACTATACATGATCCTGGTTTGTTTGCAGTCAAATAATAAATGAAGTACATGGGCATAAATATTGATTTTGTTACGGCTTACAGACAGACACAATTAGTAGGAAACAGGCTGTGATTGACCGTGTAATAACTAGTCCAAACGCAGTACTTGTCTTTGAATGAGTGGTTTTTGTGTAACTTCTTTTTAGTGGTATTAGTTCAGAGCAGAACATGCCACGACTGATCTAAAAAATTCTTCTGAACAGTACTGTGCATTCACATCAAGCTAAAGGAATGCAAACCTAAAGCTAATGTTATTTTGCTTAAACATTAGTGGATATAACCATGACACTGCTGGAGATTAAAAGTCTCCATCAAGACTAATTACGTTTAAATTAATTAGTATGTACTTATTTTATCTTGTACTGTTATATAAAGGGGTCATGAGGTGAATGTGCAGGACTATGCATAAACAAAATAATAAAGCTTTAAAGACAAAGCCAAATTGCGGAAAAACATTGTTTGTGTTGCCTTCCTTTCGGATCCCAACGTTAGGAAAGAGTCAGTTACACATGCAGTTCATGACCCTTTTAAAAATACCTGAATGTAGTTACATATGTAATTAAGCTCTGTAATTGCGTATGCAATTACACTGCTGACCTTGTTAATGCTCCTTAACCCACACTTAAATCTAATCATACCACCAAACCTTTTCCTAAGCCTAACCGTATCCCACGGATAGAATCAAATACTGCATGATCACAATAAATGTACTGCGCATGACAATTAATTTTTGGCAAGAGTACATAGTTAAAAAACGATAATAGTGGGACCCAAAAAGTAAAAGATGTCGGAAATTCCACCAGACCTTCTGTTTTTACTGGAGATGTGTAGCACCTACAACTGCGTATCCTTCAGAGGGAAGTTGTTAAGGATTGTTTTTAACAAGGTCTGTGATAATTCTTAACAGATTGTGTATGATTCAGTGCGGATTATTTTGTTAATTCTGTATTTATGTAATACAGGCTTGGTAAAAACCTGTTTATTGAAGGAAGGTGGATTGACTCAACATCCAGTCTGCAGTAACTGTTACATAGCAAAGCACAGTGGTTCACACATTATAAAAATAACTTGAGGAAAAATAGGGGGATCCAGCTTTTCCCAGCTCCAGTTTTTATGCCATCTAATTTTTAAAAGGTAGACTGGGTGTTCATTAATTTTAAGTTAAATTAACCTTCCTTACCAAATGTATGAGAATAGTCATTGCTGAAAGTTAAATAGGGGGTGAATGAAGTACTAGTCATACAAAAGCAATTTTCCACAAGCTAATATGATTCTTTAGGATCTTAATGGCAAGTTTGTAATATAGATTGCTTTAAAATTTCTCAAAGATAGTGTAAAAAACACTCGTTTTACCCTGTCATAAACAGCTCTTTAGTAATCACTTTGTTCTGTGTACTTCCCCTTTAAATCTTCACGAGCTCGGCTGACCCCGCCCCTCTTTTCCAAAGTGATCTTTTTTTAGCCGTGTTCATAGTGAAACTTGTTAATCGGCACATTAAGGCAATTTGCAAAGATTAATTTAAAAAGACATTATACTCACTGCTTCTGTAGGTGAGGCTGGATCATGAAAGATTCGCACGAACATAAACGCATTCCGGTTGATCAAGGGCACGTTTTCCTTCAGAGCCAAACATAACGTTACTCCTCAGCCTATTCAGTCACTCAGATGTTGGGAGTAAATCACTACTGCTATGTTAATTAATACATTTAACAACAAAACACCTCAATCTCTTAGGAGTCTTGCTTGTCTCTGCGTCTCGGTCTGATGACGGCGGGTCTGAGTGTGACACGCTGCTGTCAGTCAACTATTGTAGGAGTGGCCTCTGTCGGTGTGACGCCACACGGACATGCATTTGGGAATGGCTTGATTTCAGAAGGGGCAACTTATTCTTCTTTTAATTTAATAAAAATACTTGTGGATCTTTATCATTGTAGGGTGGTTGTGTACACACACTCCCAACACACATTTCAGTCCAAACTGCTTGAAAAAGTGCATGTATGACCCCTTTAAAAAAAACTGTAACTGTAAACACAAAACTGCTAAGCGCTGCAAACATAAAATCTTCATAATAGATATTTATCCTTATTTATCCTAATTTAATCTAAATAACAAATAAAAGCACAAAATTAAATTATTAAGTGGGACTTTGGGTATCAGCCTGTTCTGCCTGCCCCTTCAAACTTGCCATTATAAATATTAGCTAAATATACTATTTAATATTTCCAGTTATTTAAACTAAATTACACTGAAATGGTCTATTTAAATGTTTTTCAATCTCAGCATTTTAACAATAAATTGGCTAGTTAATGTCATAGAAATAAAAAAGGCTATTTTTTGCTGTTTACCCTAAATTAGGACTATTTAGGTTGAATGCTTTATATGTTGTATTTGCATAATTTAATAATAAAAAGATTACTGATATGCAACCTTTTAATGTTGAAAGTTATTTTGGTAGCTACGTGAGTTACTGCTCAAATAGTTGCATAACTTTTCTTCAAGAGTTGAGGAAAGGGAAGTGACATTGACACTGAAAGACTCCTGTTGTTCAATAGCAGGCTTTGTCTATAGCTTTAAATCACTCAGACTTTACCAGGGGTTAGACTACAGTCTACCTCAACACTAATTCAAATGGATTCTTCTGCTCTTACGCAAGCCTGAAGAATAGGCTGAGATGAAGGATATGTCTTGACTGGAAGAAGCATCACATACCATTGATATTCACCTGACCCGGTAATGTTCAGTTGTAGATTACATTCTGTTTTTATCGTAGAATGACAGATGAGTCATTACAGAATCGCATTATTTTTTAACATGTCGCTTCTGTCACATGATGACTTGACATCATTATGATTGGTCGTCTCTTATTGTATCTTTTCATTTGAAAATGATGTCTTACTGAGAGCTGTCTGGACAAACCTGTCACGCTAGAATAAAAAAGCATTATCGAAAGCAATTAATCTTTACAAAAGACACAGCTTCTGGTTATTACGGTCATACAGATGTGTTCATGCGAAGTGTTGGGAGTGTTGCATGCAAATAATACAGGAATAATATGCTGAGGGTTGTGCTTGTGACTGCTTTTTTTATTGCTTGTATGCGCGGTTTTACATTCATGCATTTAGCAGACTAATTTTCTGCCTTATTTAGTGCTGCTGGACTTAGAAAAATGCAATTTTCTATGATAAATGATCTAAATAATGTGACACAGTAGTCTGTAAGTATGTGCCGAAGAAAGAGTAGAGTGTGTGAATAAGTGTTTACAGCTGAATGGTTGCAGCTTATGTTGTTTAAGTGGTTTTGTTTACAAATGTCTTACAGTTGAAGAACTCAAGGTTCTTTTGGGTTATTTTGGATTTAAGGTGGATTACTTGCGGATTTGCTTCTGCTTTATCAAACCTGCTAACATGCCAGATGAAGGCGCAGTTCACAGTTATTAGTCTGTGATTGGTAATAATTAATCAACCAGCATTTGCAGACAATGGAACCTTTGTGTTGGTTCTCTCTAGTATAGATTTTTCTTACAAGTTTTAAAAATAGCCTAAATCTGTCACATTTCCCTTACAGCTTTATTTCTGTTGTCCAACCAAAAGGTAGTAGTTGACCCAAAAATAAAACATCGCATAAAGAAATGTACTCACCCTCAGGCCATCCACGATGTAGAGGAGTTTGTTTCTTCATCGGAACAGAGAAATGTAGCATTACGTTACTCGCTCACCACTAAATCCACTGCAGTGAATGGGTACCGTCAAAATGAGATTACAGACATCTGAGAAAAACATTACAATCATTCCCAAGTAAACCACATGACTCCAGTCCATCAATTAGTGCATTGTGAAGCAAAAAGCTGTGTATTTGTGATAAACATGTTTTATCAAAAATAGTTTTTTATTTTGGTGGAACCAACAGTTTGAATTTAAAAATGCCTGAACAACTGGACTAGTTTGTGGATTGCCTGCATTATTGTGGATTTTTGATGTTAATTATGTAAATGTTTTCCGAGATGGTGGATCACTTTGGGACATTTATGTCTAATAGTTATGTCAAGTTCAGCCAAAGAACCTCCATTTTTGCACACAGTGTTTGTGCATTGTGCTGTGCATTGGCGGTGCTCTTCTCAGAGGTTGATGCAAACCCTGTGTAATTTGATAGTGATGTCTATTCTGCTTATCTGCAGTGGGGTGTAACCATGGAGAAAGCCAACACCAGTTTCCCCAGTTTTAATGAAATAGATGACTACCTCACCAGACACAACTCCAACTTTGTGTGGCTCCTCGTGGGTAAGTGGGCAGCTGATGTGAAATTGTTTTGTATCCTGTGTCAAAGGTATTTAAAGGTACCGTATGTAGGATTGACACAGAGTGGTTCAACTAGGTATTGCAGTCCAAATTCAAAATACTGGAGAGGGGTTTTTCACCCGGCCCCTCCTTCTCAGACTTGACGCACACTCAGGTTGCCATGATTGACGACACCAACAGGAACGAACGCACATGACAATGAAATGTACTGTATTTTCTGCCAAGCAGGCAACCTGGATGCCGAAACACTACTGACTTCGTGATTTGGAGATAGATAGAGGGTGGCGCTTCAGACCAAAACAAAACATGACAACATAAACATCAGTTGAGGGCTGCAACTGCGCTTTTTAAACAAGAATATCCAGGCTGTACTACTGCTGTCGGCAATATGAGTACTTTTAATTAACATGTTTTCTTAATGCCTGTTGAACATAACGGAGACATTTTATGATTATTACAATAAATTTCGTATATACGGTACCTTTAATTATCCGCAAAATGAAGCTGCATAACAGTTTAACATTGATAATAAGGTGATAATTCTTGATCATGTGACACTGAAGACTGTATAGAGTAATAATGCTGGAAATTCAGCCTTGCCATCACAGGAATAAATAAATAAAACTATTCTTTTAAATTATAATAATATTTCCTGTTATTACTGTGTTTTTGACCAAATAAATGTAGCCTTGGTCAACATAAGATAACTAATAACTCTTACTAACCCAAACTTTTAAACAATAGTGTAGCAGATCTTTAGCAGATGACTAGTTTAGCTTGTTTTATTTGCTTGATAAGGCTAATGATCAGTTGAAGGATTGTGGTTTATGTGTATGTTGTGTTTGGATTTATGTTTTTCACAGCCACTATTATGTCATGTGGGTGGATCATATACCTGACATACTACAATTCCCGTAATATTGGTCTCGTCCTCACCCTCATCATTAACCGCCTCTATAAGAATGGATACATACACATCGGTGAGTTAGTGTAATGTTGTTTTTTTGTTCAATTTTTGTCATGATTGATTTTCATGCGTTTATTTATTTGTTTTACAGGTTCATTTTCCTTCTCTGTGCTGTCTGGCAAGGTCATGTTTCGAGATGTCTATTTCATCAATGAAGACATGTCGATCAGGTACACAACAAAGAATAATTTAAACACACCATTGCTTATTCCTAAAGTCTGTGTGTTTTTATATCCCATTGTAAATCACTTTATTGGTAACTTTATTTCCAGAATTCAAGATGGGTTACTTATATTTCGTTGGTGGAAGATGTACAACCCCAAACAGAAACAACATGGTCAGTGCAAAAGCATAGCAAACAACCCATACAAACCGTAACAGATTTAGGTTGCTGTTTCAGGGAAATATTTAATCGTAACACAAGTCTTCTAATTTCTCTATTTTCAGTGATAATTGTGGGTGAAATGCATGTGTGTTGATATATTGTTGGTTCTGCTGTTTCTAGACCCAAAGGCTGAGACACGGCTCTATGTCACGGTTAATGGATTTGAGTTCCATGTGTATAATCGCACGGATCTGTACACTCGGCTTCAGGAAATATTTGGCCTAGAGCCCACCCTTATCCCGCCCCACCAGGATGAGGAGAAGGGCCGAGAGCAGAGGGATAAATCCATGGAGAGGTAAACATTGCACAAATACAAGGGGAAAAAAACCTGGCTTTAATTCTTGTACATAAGATTAAAGGTGAAGTGATTTTTTTTGAATGTTGAAAAACTTGGACCAGCTTTTTATAATCAGAAACAACTAAAAACAAGACCTCGTTTTAATTAACACTAGTGCATTTTCATTTTAAAACGCATAACTTTTGCTATGGTTACGCCTTTTGTTTATACCACTAGAGCATTTTTGAAGTCGAAAATGGAGACATTTTGAAAATGCTTGAAAACATTGACCCTCTCAACATAAAAGCATTGGCTCAACTGTCCATCTATTTTCTGAATAATTGACAACAGATGACAAAATCAACTCATTTGTTGATTTTTAAAATGTGCAGATATTACTCGTCACCTTCAATGTAGCAAGTGGATATGTAATAAAGCAATAAAATGGGTTTGTTTAATTTTCTGAGCGTTTTCCGCATGCACTCTGTATTTGTGATGGCTACAAAACCATTGATTATTATTCATTCTCATCATTCTCTAAATTGAATCTAATGGCTTGGAGGCGTTCGCAGAATTTGTGCAGCACTTCATATCCGAATGTGCTCATGAATGAAGATGTGTTTTTTTTGTTTTTGAAGTGTTCACATCAAAGCTGAGACTCAGGACCCGTCATCTTCCTGGAGGTCTCTCATCCCTGTCATCAAAGTCAACATCAGTACAGTGAGTTCTGCAATGTTCTTCACCCATTTCCTGTCTGACATCAGCTACCTGCGTCATTCATACTCCATACTGTAACAAAAGAAATGAATTCAGTCTACTTAATATTACCTTCCCATGCCTCGCTTATATAACTCTCACTGGTTTTGCCCTCAGGGTCGCGTAGCGTTCGGCAATCACCATCTTCCCCAGACTCTCTGTATGAATTTTGACGATGCCTTCCTGACATATGCCACCAAACCACCTAGCAGCCATTTGGATCAGTTCATGCACATTGTGAAGGGTTCTCTGGAGAACGTCCGTGTCATGCTGGTGCCCAGCCCGCGATACCTGGGCCTTCAGAATGATGAGTGAGTCTAATAATCTCTAGTCTATAAGAGTTGATTAGATTAGGTTAGATTAGATTTCTTTGTCTTTGCGGAGGTACAGAGCCAATGAACTAGCTATAATCTAACCTGATGTGCAAATAGGCATACTGTATATTATTTAGAGAGAGCATGAAATCACTAGGTAAGCACAATGGCATGTTGACTATTGAAACAGACGTACCCTTGATTTCTTTGTAAATAGCCTTTTGTTCACACTATCCTTCAAAAGTGTGCGGTTGCTAGAATTTTTTTAATGGTTTTGAAAGCAGTCTTTTATGCTCACCAAGGCTGTTATTTTCGGGTTCTGTGGGTTTTTAATTAATAGAAATGTCAAAAGAAGACATTTTATTATTATAAGAACAAAATATTCAGATAGATTCACAAGCGCAAAATGTGTCATTAGTGTCTCTGTATTTAGGCCTTACGTTTAAAATGCTTTTATTCCTGAAAAGTCAACTTTTGAAGGGAAACTGGCATTTAGATAACACACATGGCTGCAAAGCTGATTTAATAAAATAATTGCAGATGGTATGAAGTACAGATGGCCAATGACCAGTTCAGCGAAAATGGCATACAGTATAAATAGAGAGGGTGTTGTGTACAAGTGATAATGGGGTATATGTGGCCGTTGACCATTACAGTGCACATGACATGGTGTATAAATAGAAAATAGGACAATATGGCAATATGACTGGGTTGATGCAGGATAACAGGCTATAATAAATGTCAAATCGCCACTATTTTTATAATACGCTTTTATTTATAAAATACGCATTTATAATACCCACTGGGAAGTACTAGGAGGACATTTTTGCTTATATACACAAAAGTTAAGTTGTTCAGTGAGAATATGATTTTGCTGCATCATGAGACAATGAATTTACTCTCTGTGTGTGCATTGTTCTGTAAATATAATTATCAAAGGTTATTAATGTGCTGTTTTGCACACAAAGGTTTATTCAAGTAATCAGAGCTGTTCATTTGTGCCATTAGTTACGACAATTATACGCACTGATCTGTGTAATTTAATTTAGATTGAAAGTAAAATTAACATAATGACCTGGACATTAATTGCTTTTTGCATAGATAAGCTCTTTCCCATGTCATTTATTGTTTATTTGAAAGTAAGCATGGGTTTATTTTCATTGTAATTAATTGGTGTTCAAAAAGATTAGTCCTGATTGTCAGCTGCTCGATTGGTAATGATTAGTTATCTGTTAGAGTGATGTAGATGTTGTTTAAAGAATGATTTCCTGTCTCTAGACCTCCCAGACTCATGGGAGAGGGCTTTGTGGTCATGCAGTCGAATGATGTTGACATCTACTACTACCAGGATGAACCAGGTAATCATTGTGACTGGTTAATGTTTTTGTCATTTTGTGTATAATTGTCTGGTCTGGTGACTGCTTTTTGGTGTGCTGGCTGGCGTAAACAGTGGTACGTGTGTTTTTTTAGGTTTGGTCCCAGAGGATCTGGAGAATGGAGATACAGAAGCCTGCTCTGAAGATGCTAGGCTACAGGACTTGCCTCCATGCTGGGGTTTGGACATCGTGTGTGGCAAAGGAACCGACTTTAACTATGGCCCCTGGGCCGACAGACAGCGGTACAAGCACTCGCTCACATGGTTTTATTGTTAAGATTGATTTTTGTCTCAAATTTACTATTGGTTCACTAATGTTTAAAGTTTTGAGGTTAATAGGAACTATTATGCTTACCAAGGCTGCGTTTATTTGAGCAGAATTACAGTAATAGCAGTAATATTGTAAAATATTACTACTATATAAAAATGAATGTTTCCAGTTTTTATGTATTTTAAAATAAATTTCATTCATGTGATGACAAAGCTGAATTTTTAGCATCGTTACTCCTGTCTTTAGAGTCACATGATCCTTAAGAAATGTTTGCTTATTAATATTTTCTATTTTCAGGTTTCTTTGGTGAATAGAAAGACCAAAAGAACAGCATTTATTTAAAATAGAACCCTTTTGTAACATCAATCATGTCTTACTGTGTCTTTCTTAATCGATTTAATGATAATTTCTTTCAAAAACAATCTTACTGTGTATCTTATGTTTTTAATCATCCATTTATTACATTGTGATTGGCCCCCTACAGAGACAGCCTGTGGAAGTTCTTCCTGCCTGCAGACTATCAGCCAATGAAAGTGAGCGATGTTGCTACACCAGGCAAACCCCGACAGATCCTTGCCTTTGAGCTGCGTATGAACATCATAGCTGATGCGACAATAGACCTGCTATTTACAAAGAACAGGGTATTTACACACACGTACACACCTAATGATTCATATCTTAGTCGCATACACTTTTATGCATAAACATTTGCCAGGGCAAAGTTTGCTTGCATTCATCGGAGCAATGTGAACCTCTTTTGTCTTTGTTTACTCACTAACCCAAAATCCATTCATCTCGGCAGGAGACTAATGCGGTCCATGTGAATGTAGGAGCAGGTTCTTACCTCGAGGTCAACATACCCATGACTGTTGGGGAGAATGGTAACTTTTAAACTTCACAGAAAAATAAGTAGTAGTTAACGAGGGTGACATTTGACAGTTTTTGTTTGTTTATTGTAAATTAACTTGACGCATCATTACTACGAACTGCAGTTTTGCCATCTTAAGTTTCATATCATACTATTTCTAACGAGTTTTTGCTTTTCTATTTCCGTTTAGGTTATTCTCCCACTGTTAAAGGCCAGTTATTACATGTAGATGCAACCAGCAGTATGCAGTACAGGACACTGCTAGAGGCTGAAATGCTGGCTGTGAGTGCAGCACATTAATTTATTGTTTATAAGTGTTATGCAAGACAATATGCTTTCAAACTTGACTAGTCTGTCTTAAAGGCACCCTGGATAATAAGGCAGGTTTAAGGTCATCAGACAGACTCAAGTGTAGCTCTTCAATACGCCGAGTAACTTTTAGTGCAAGAACTGATAATCTTCAGAAAATGGGAACATTGCTTGCTGCAGGCGCTTCGAGATCTGACAGTAATTGTCTTGAAATGTATTGTTGAAGATGGGAAATTTGTTACAAAACATGAATTCGGAGAAGTAATATTTGTAATAATTCAGATATTGCATATTGCGAGACCCTTTTCCACTTTGCTGACATTCACCCACGCAGCACTTTGGGAAGAGATGTAGCATCAGTATAGAAGTGTATTGGGTTTTCGAAACAAGTGAGGAATATAAATTCAGAATGATAATTAGAATAGTATGTATAGTATAATGAAAACAATTAAATCTACACAATTGCTTTAATGTCCTTGTAGATGTCTTTTATTATTCTACCCTAAGGCTTAGCTAGATAAACCATACTGAATGCTAACAGCTGTCAATGAACTCCTCAGTTCCATGTCATAGCCAGCTATCCACGCGTGTGGAACATGCCCCAGTCCTGGCAGTGTGAGATTGAGGTTTACAAAGCCACGTACCACTTCATCTATGCACAGAAGAACTTTTTCACAGGTGACGTTTCTCTCTTACCTGTTAACGGATGTGTCTGAAGTCCATCTTCCGGTTAACCTCCTCCTATTGTGATTTGTAGATCTGATCAAGGACTGGGCCAGTGACAGCGAACCGGACATATACTCGTTCGTTCCGTATTCGTGGAAGTTTAAGATACTCTTTCACCAGTTCGAAATGATTTGGGCCGCCAATCAGCACAACTGGATTGACTGCTCCACCAAACAGCAGGAGAACGGTGAGAGAGACGTTCATAACGCATGTGTACTAATGTAGTGTTTGAGACATGTGAACACTGCAGGAACTCTAACAGATTAATAAGGCTTTGTATACACACTACATAGAGTTTGGACCGTGAACACAAAGGATGACAAAATGACATCATTTACTCCAGTAGTTCCAAATCTGTGTAAATTTCTTTGTTCTGCTAAAACAAAGGAATATATTTTGAAGAAAGTTTGTAACCAGGCTGTTTTGGGTGACCGTTGACTTCCATAGTAGGAAAATAAATACTATGGAAGATAAAAGTGGTGACCCAAAACAGCCTGGTTACAAACTTTCTACAAAATATCTTCCTTTGTTTCAGCAGAACAAAGAAATTTACACAGATTAGTAAATTATGTCATTTTTGAGTGAACTATTCCTTTAATAATACACTTTTCTTTTATTCCACATTTTATGAACATTTTAGGAAATGCAGGTCAAAGTGCTTTGCAATAAAACATTAAAATAAGAACTTTATGTGAGAACAAATAAAATCACCATGATTAATATAATACAGGTTAAAAGATGGAACACCATTTATGATAATAAAATGTTAAAAGGTTGTATACATAAAATTCATAACTTCATGTGTCCATCAAAGTACACGTGTATGATTGCATATGTGTAATAATATAGTTATAATAAAGGAAAGTATACTATAATGAGTTATCTAAAAAGGTACATTTTTAATAGCTGATGTATTTTTTTCATTTTTACATTTATTTTCTGTTCAAGCTATAAAGATCTAAACCAGGGGTCACTAAGTTTGATCCTGGGGGTCGGTGTCCCTCCAGAGTTTAACTCCAACCCTAATCAAACCCACCTGAAACAGCCAATCAAAATCTTATTAGGTGTTGAGGCAAGTTGAAGCTGAACTCTGCCGGACACCGGCCCTCCAGGATTAAGTTTGATGACCCCTGATCTAAACTGTCTGAAAAAAACAGTCACTTATTGGAATACAATAAATGAGTACTAAATCAAATGACTAAACAATGCACCAAGCACTTCTGAACATCAGTTTGAATCCATTTTTTTTTCTTGATTTCTGAATAACTTCTAACCTATTCGTGCTCTTTGTCTGTAGTTTATCTCGCTGCCTGTGGGGAAACGCTGAATATTGACTTCACTTTGCCATTTCACGATTTTGTCCCGGTCACCTGTAACACACGTTTCTGTTTGAGAGTGAGTGTACACCCTTGCAAACATTTACACGCTCTGTTGTGATCAAGCATTACAACATCATATGACATTAAAGCGTAAGCGGCTACCTAAAGCATCTCTGAATGACACTGAACTCTGATTTAGGCAGAGGACACAGATATGCGCTTGTGTCTGCCTGACTGTCACCCCAGCCGGTACCCACTGCTCACCCTCACTAAGGACTATCAGCACTGTAAGACCCCTCCAGACAACAATATGCCAGCAGAAGGGCAAGGAGCACCTCCCAAAAACAGCAAACCCCGCTGGAGGAACATGACTCATGCAGAGTAAGAGCGCACCATTGATCTAATTCTGTCTCTCTTCTATTTCTGCTTCCTCTCACTTGCGTTGCTCTTTGACACTTCTGTTGTGTTTGCGTGCGTTTTTGTTTCCAGGGCTGGTTGGTTGGACTGCTGGAGTGTACCGAACTTCATGCTGATTATAGACTATACTTGGCATCCCATCTACCCTCAGAAAACTGACCCGCAGCTCAAACAATCATGTAAGCTTTTGAATAAAACAATAATAATACTTTTAAAAAAAATAGATATTGTAAAGAGATATTGTAAAGTCTGTAGATTACTTTTTTTACTGATAGGTCGTCATTCTTCATTAATTCAAGTGGAAATATGTAGCTGAAAATACGTTTTGGGGGGCCATATCTAGCCAAAGCTACATGCATCTCGCTACCTGTTTGTTTTTAATTCTCTCAGTAACATGTTCATCTCAATAAGACAGGCATGTGTGAATTTGGAAGTAAATATGAATGCTCTCGACCGATCTTCATATAAGCTCCTGATACCAAATGTTTTAAATTGAAGCACATTTGAATGATGTCATAAGATCACTTAAATTTGAAATAATATTTAAAGTTCTGAATAAATAATAAATTATATTTAAAGTTCTGTAATTGTTCATAAATAATCAATAAAACAATCAGATCATTTGCAGTTTAGATCTGTCTTTAATACTTTAATACGGAATGACATTAATTGCTCGTTTATGCCAAGAAGCTGAAAATAAAATCCATGTATCAGAGGTAGTACTGGTATCAATGATACTAACTACTCTCTAAAATACAATACAGTTATTTAAAATATCAGATATTTGAAGTAATTCTCTGTTCTGCATTCATTTGGAAATTCATTGTGAATGATGGTTAATGATTACATTAATTAAACATTCATATGTAGGCACTATATTATATTGAGCTTTTTAGCAAAATACTTTTGAGATGCATCGGTTCAGTCAAGTGCGTCAAAACCAAGGCGTGCCTTGTAAAGTGTAAATTACTCCCCATTTCCATTTTTGAAATGAGTAAAATATCTTTGATATATATTTTTCATATTTACATTTTTAGCACACCAGGTTGACAATGAGCATAAAATTGTCCAGCCACAACCCCATTTGTGCAGGGTCAAATGAAGAGAAGCACCAACATGATTGAGCTTTCAATTGCTTTACTTGTTAGAATATTACATGTTAGAATGTTTTAATAAAAGCTCAAAAGGATAAACAATGCAGATTTTATTTCACATCCGCTGTATACTATTAGTGGAGGGTGCTGTATGTCAACTTACAAAATCTGACCTTTTTACACTTCACTTTACATTACGTGCAGCCTCAGAAATAGAGGAGTCCATGCTGTCAGCACTGCGACCACCAGAACACACTCAACCCATGCTTCCTCCACCTCGAATCTCCTCTGACCCCAGCTTGCTGCCCCCTGACCGCTTACATGTGGAGATGGAGCTGAGCCCAGACTCCCACATCACCCTTTATGGGCCCCTCCTCAGAGCGCTGGTGTCCATCAAGGTACGCATGTATACGCATGTATACGGGTCCGGGATTCTTACACTGAGCAGATGTATCACTAAAACCACTCATGTTTATTTAAACAAACATGTGTCCTTCTCAACACACTCTTCTTTTATAAGTATAATGAGGGTGAATAAATAAATGGAATAACCCATTAAAATGGTCGCTGTGTTTATCTGTGCAGGAGAACTACTTTGGAGAGGACGACATGTACACAGA
>JAUMHR010000063.1:7379960-7393078 GCA_032361145.1 Enteromius fasciolatus | reverse complement strand
AGTAGAGTACAGATACGGCCTTTTAGTACTTAAGTACAGTAGTGAAGTAGTTCTACTTCGTTACTATACATCTCTGCCTAGAAACCACTAAATATATACTAAATAGTACGAATAGAGTTTGTATACTTAAGCTAAAGGTTTGTGTTGCTGATGGAGACTGACCTATAGTTTCCCAGTTTGACCCAGATGACATCTCTGTATTTGGGTTTCTTCCCTGAGCGGCAGTCATTACAGAACCAGCTGCCATCAGGCATAGCGATGTTCAGACAGTCAGGGTGAAATGCAGCTGGACATGACTCACAGCACAGCAGACGGCCACCTTCAACACACACACATTTATACATTTATATTGTGCTTCTAGGGTTGTTTCCATTCAATTTTGGATGCCCCTCATTAAAAGAGGAATAAAACAGCTTAAGTGTTGAATAATAAGTGAAGTGGAAGTCACACCCTTTGAGCAGATGAAGCACCAGCTGACGTTGACGTGAGAGTGGTGACTGTAGCCTTTCTTAGGCCTGAAGTGGTTTGTGCACACAATGGCAGAGGAATTGATCATCTCACTCCCTGCAGCAACACACAGATCTCCAACATGATATGCCACGGGACAGCGCAAACAACGCATCATCTTTCCTGCAAGGGGACAACAGAAAAGATGCTTTATGTATAAAGTGATAAAAAAAAAAGATAATAAAAAAGGTTCAAATAAGTCCTTGATTTATAATATCTTCATGGAAAATTAAACATGTATGCAACTTTAAGTACCTACCTTTGGTGGCCTTGCCAGCACCGCGGCCGCTGTAGTGGCAGCTGAGACAGGTGTGCATGGGGCAGCGGAAGCCACGGTTCTCAAACACAGTCAGAGCGTTCAAACGCACACAGGCCTCATGGTAGAAACGCCCACAGTGAAGCACACAACAACGCCGGACCTCTCCTTCAGACTTCTTACAGGTGAAACACACATGCACCCCTGAAAAACATTCAAAAAATTATAGCTCTTAATAGATAGAAAACTTTTAATTTTTTCCATCACATTATCATGCGTTGTCTTACCTGATCTGCAGGAGGAGCAGAGCAGCTTTTCTGCTGACCGATCCAGCCCAATACAGTGCAGGTGATATGAGGCACAGCACTGTCCTTCACACATCACCAGATCCTCCCCGGTCTGCTCACACACCTGCGGAACAGCAACACAAATCACGTGTTACGTGTAGGACAGCTTCTAATTGAAACCAATCGTGTTTTCATCACATCATTGTTGCTACTATTTATATCCTGTTTCTGTTTTGTTGTGATTTGAGTGTGCAGAGCTGAACAAACTGACCAACATAAATAGCCAACTGGCAAAAAGGCTAGTATCATTACCTTTTTTTTTTTTAAATGCAAGAATTGACATAAAGAACAGGTACTTTTGATAACGCTACAAAGAGAATTCACTCACCAGACACACACTTTCTTTCTTGGCACCTGCAGTTCGTTCTGTCTTCTTTGAGTGATGAGATTCATCTGTACTGTCACTGGGAGAATCGGGTCTCTGCTCACAGAGCGAACTCTGAAATATGCATCCAGAATTTTACTAATTAACTAACGAGACATCTTGTAAGAAAAAGTGACAAACCATTTACAATTGCAAAAAAAGTTGCATGCATGTCACATTTTACTAAATGTCTTACAAACTCAAAGTATGATATTTCAAGTATTGAAAAACGAACAAATACACATACCTCCGGCTCAGGAGATGATGATGGGCGGTGCTTTTTTGAAGACACAGGAAAAGATTGTCTGCCTGACTCCCGTTTCCTTTTCCTGACGTGCTTGGCTTTAGCAGGAGACTCTTCTCCTGAGAAACCAAAGATAATAAAATATTTTTTTTTTTTAAATGACTTGAAAAAGAGTAGTATTTAGACTGGGCCTTTTCTCAAGTTAAAAACCGTTTGAATATTTACTTGGGGCTTTTTTAGTTGGTTTCATTTTGTCATCCCCGTCTGCTTTCCGCCTCCTCCCCCTGGGTTTACCAACAGCAGCCTCATTTGATGGTGCATTCTACCAGAAAAGGAGGAATGCAAAAATTTTAATTTAATAGCTGAATTATTCATTTCTTTTTTGCATTAATTGTAATTCAAAGCTAAAATATAACGTGTATCATATCATACCTTTTGGCCTTTCTGTTTTTTAAACTCTTTTTCAAGCTTGGTTTTCTTTTTAGGTTGCAGGGCCACATCATCCTTGGATTCTCGTAAACGTTTGCAACCTATTTTCTTTCCTGTATGAAGCAGTCAGAACGCATGCTTACTTCTAAGTTAAGTTCTATGCTTACCTCGTGCCATTTCACGAATTTCAGGTTTGAACCAAATTATTTTTCCATAAACAACTGAAATGTTGCTAATAATGAAACCTCCCACGAACCTTTAGAAACGTCTTCCTCCAAGACTTTTGGGCTTGGTGCTAATACCTTAATATCTGATAAAAGAGAAACAGAGGAAATTACTAAAATAACAGAAATACATGAAACAACAACCTTGAATTTTTGAGGGCTTTTATTTTAAAAGAAAATGCGTGCAATAATGTGCATTGTTTAAATGATATATTATTGTTTAAATATATATATATATATACACACATACATGCATACATATAGAATGATTATTTAAACTATTTATATAATTTAAACAATGCACATCAGTGGTTAGATAACTGCAATTTACAGTTTATAAATGTCTTTTAAGTTACATGTCTTACCTGAAAACCCAGGATTAGTGGACACTGTGCCTAAAGTGTTAGAGATACTGACACCAGCTTTTACTTTCCTCTTCTTTACTGAATTTGGTGCAGCAGGAAACTTCTGTCTGAGCTGTCTTGGTTTCTTCTGAGGAGCTTTTGGCTGAAGGTCTAGATCAATACAAAGCTGGTCCTTCTTGAGAAAAAAAAAAAAAAGAAAGAAAAAGTGTGAGTGCTACAAAATACAACAGAAAAACTCATTATTCAGCCAGACTAAACACACCTTTTTCCGGTAAGCCCGTTTCCCAGGCTTTGTCTTTATTTTATTCTGGTGCTCTGATGCAGTGCAGTGATTCTACAATGCCAAAAGATTCGAAAGATTACATCTCTAGCCAGAAAGAAGAAAACATTAATTCTACAGTGATATAAACAATTCAATCTTATTATCTGCTACCTGAACCATAGTCCCAGGGACATCTTTTACAGAGGAAGCTTCTATCTTCTTCCACTTCAGTATTTTGCCCTGCTTTTCCCTCTTCACTGATGTTTTAGGTGCTTTTTTGGGGAGAATGTTTTCCCCAGATGAAGTGCTGCTGTCTGTGGGGTGGGGGAAGAGTCCTGGGACGGTGGTAGTTGTTGTGGAGTTGGGGCTGGAATGAGTGGAGTCAGGAGGAGTGAGGCCAACAAGCTCCTCCTGAGACTCCTTCCGATCTTGGTCTTGCTTCGGTCCCTGATTGCTCTGTGCTTGAAGCTCTTGTAGTATGCAGGGGTTAAACTGGGCTTTCCCATTTTCGTAAACAAAGATGAATTTGGTCAGTCGCTCCTCTATTAGTAAACCCATTGCTTCTGTAGCCTGTGACACACCTGCCTCCCACTGTTCCCGAAACTTACGAGGAATTGCCCTCTGCAGAGAACACATCAAGAACATCTGAGACAAAGGAGACTCACGATAATACAACAAATATTTAGTAAACATATTTGTGAAAAATACACACAATATTTACTGTACCTTCCTTCCACTAATATCAATGGGTAGTTTGTTGCTGCGGCTAAGTGACTGGTATTGGTGTTTTCCTGAGAAGGTGACCATGCTCTTCTCAAAAACATATCCTCTCTCTGGAGCATTTCCAAAATACTGTACATGGTACAATAATCCTGTGCGGCTTTTCACTGCCAAAAACAGAAAATAATAATAAAAACTTTTCAAAAAATCCAATATTTACAGGTGCTACCTTTCGTATGCTGCCATGCTGACAGCTGTAAACCAGTACTTCTCTGTTTGTTAGCTCAAGGTCACCCTTGTGCAAACAATTTCCACAGCATCTGTGCCCTCCCCTATCAGGACTTTCAAACCATCCTGTGCTGTTAGCACATCATTCCAGTCCATTTAAACTATCTGATCAAGACAGCCTTTTTTAACTCAGTAAAAACTGCACATCGTTGCTCAATTCTTAGCCCAGAAGATACTGAACCTCTGGTACATGCTTCCGTTTCATTTCGTATTTACTACAGCACTTCTTGTAATCGTTAAAACCCTTAATGACCTTCCTTCTTAAGTCTCTGAGTTACTTCAGCTGTTTCCGTGATGTCCCTTAGACTCCGATTCTTTCCTTCAAGGGTGTGGCAAGTGCCATAGCATCTAAACTCACTCTCAAGTAGCCTTTGCAACTTTAACACTCAAAAGCTTTTTCTCGCAGTTTTAGTTTCCACCTGACTCGTTTTTTTTTTTATCATTGCTTGCACCTCAAATTCTACTAATGTTATTGATTTATTTGATTTTCGTTTTTCAATGTCTAAAAATAAGGATCATTAAAAAACGGGCAGCTAATGTTACATCACACTAGCAAGCACTGCCACAAACTGTTAGAAATTGAGTAAGATAGTAATGAAGCAAATTTGTTGTGGTTGACAATATGGTACTGGAAAGCGCTTAAAGAACACTACGTCAACTGATCTAGCACACCCTACCTTTTGACCTAAAGTGCATGTTAGTCTCCGGGTCTGTAGTGATCATGCATGGCCACCAAGGGTATCCAGACACTTTGGCCCAGATAACATCGCCTACTGAGAACTGTACACAGGGTTCTGTCTCTGAACCATTCACTTCCACATCATCCACACCCTGTGCAAAATCATTAACTTCGCAGTCAGACACAGGCCCCTACAAAGCAAAAAAGAAGAACTGTAAGACTCAAGAAGAAAAAAAAATTCCCATGAAAATGGTAAACACAATTTCCTTAAATGACAAACAACTTATTTTGCATTAGGACAGTCGAAGAGTCATAAGGAGCCAATAAGCTATACCTGGGTTGGGATGGGAGTTACACTTGCAGGTATCTCTCCATCAGTCTGCTCATCAGACTCAGCAGGGAGAACACATGGTTCAGTGGTGAGGTCATTAGAATTTATGTTCGTGTGCATTAATGGAGACTGATCAGAACACTTAGTAGGGGTTGAAATTGACTCTCTGCAATTTGGAGGAGTTCTCTTCCTTACAAGCCCCCCTTTCTTCCTTCGTCTTTCTCTCCTGGCAGTTGGAGAGGCAAGAAAACCTTCGGATAGTCTCAAAGGTGCATTTGTCTCCTCTGTTCCCTCCTCTGGATAATCTTCCCCGTACCGGCTTGTCTTCCCACCTAGATTTACCACACATTGTGTTATTTTAAAAGTGAGTTCAGGAGAAACACTGGTCTTCCTCGGAGGGCTGGCATGCTGAGAAACGGGCTCCACCCCTTTTAGAAGAGGCTGGGCAGCTGTGGCAGCACACAGCTTTGGAATTTTGTCTTGATCGCCATTTAACAAGCGGGAAGTCAGGTCCTTTAGCCGCTCATGGGTGTGGTTATGACCATGACTGCCAATCATCTGTAAAACACTTTCTTGAGGTGTAGCTGCCAGCTGGGTAGCGGCTTTATCCATGAGCATGGTAGGGTCAGTGCTCCCATCACCCCGACCTTTACGTCCACCAGGTGAGTCAGACAGCTGTTTCATGGTGGTAGGACTCCTGGGCTCTGGCATTTCAGGCAGTGATGTCCCCTTACTATCTGTCATTACTAACCAGGGGCCTGAAAAAGACGAACATAATAGACATTTACAACCAAAACACTGTACACTAATAAAATATGCACATGTAAACTAAAACAAATCATACATATAGTCAACATTTAAAGCCGATCAAAACCTAAAAAAAACTTGTGATTATTGTAAACATAAGTATGTGTGTGTATGTATGCATGTGTTTTTTGAGAATCATCTTTTTTTGTATTAGAAATACAAAACGTAAAATAATTAAAAGAACAAACACCGAGGTCTATCATAAATGCTAAATAATAATTGTTCTAACCACTGCACCTGTGGCGACTACTGCAACCAGCAGGTCATTAATGGTAACAAATAACCAGTAGTTACAGTCCGTGTGGGACACTTTGGTTGGGTGAAGCAATCGAGTGGATTATGTCGAGGATGGAGTTAGAGAACGGGAATGGTTTGGTCCCACATTAAAATGGCTTCCGTGGAGGATTCGCAATGCGCGAGTGGGTGGCCAGGCGCTTTGATTCAGTTCAATGCACAAACCCCGACGCCACCTCCTTAAACGAATCCTGAAACAAAACCCACTGATACCAACCCAACCATTCGATACAAAATAAGCACTGCAAGCCTTCTATCAACGAAATAAAAAAGAAGAAAGAAATATAACATGCACATCGGCAATAAACGAATCATATCTTTAAAAAAAGTGCATAAAAACAAAACGTAAGCGAAGCTTTATGTAAAACAATGACTGCTCAAATGCAAATGTCCGTTCGCTCCTAAACAACAGGCAGTTATCGAGCTATTGTTATTCAGGATGAGCGGTCAGGATGCCTCGTTAACATCAATGAAGGAAGATTATGGATGAGTCAGTGATGGACTCTCCTAACAGCCCACAGCAAACTGAAAGAAAATAACTTACGTTAATACAAACTTTTAGACCGAAATGAAACTAAAACGCCTTCCGTGTGAATTGTGCTCTTGGTTAAAATGCAGAAATACTCCAGAGACCAGGCGGATGAAAGATAATGCATGCGAGCTGGAGTAAAACACATCAAGCCATAGGTCCGTGAAAGTAACAGTAACGTTAGAGCTAATATGATGTTAGCAAAGAAATGAATAGCCAAGGCACATTAAACACTTGTGCCGATCCAAACATCTCTACGATATTAAATATGTAATCTCTGAGTATGTGTCTGGGGCTGTGATACATACTATAACCACATGGTACATTTTATTAACTCTGGAATCATTTATTCTTCAAACTGAAGCTGACAAACCTCGCGAACTACAGCTTAGCCAGCTAGCAAGTGAGGTACAGCTGCAGCTGCCTCAGTCAGTGACATCGGCTACTACAAAACGACTCGTTTATCCATTCAAGAAAATGTCTAATATCCCACCCCAGCGTGTAATAGATTGCAATCCCCCTAATTATGATATGCCACGACTTATTCCTGTGGGAAAATAAACCTGTTTAACAGCATCTCCATTACTCCCGACCTGTATCGAGAAGCTTGCGGGAAACTCTCTCATCCCAATCAGCGCCAAAAATACTCACATCCGATTGGCTGACACGCGACGGCACAATTCACCCGGCCTTTTCAAATATCACTCTCTTCGCGGCTGACTCTCCGTCGAACATCTTCCCTTATCCGTGGCGCACTCCAAACGCCATCGCAGATTTGTTGTTTAAGATGAAGCCATGATATTCTGAGATCACCTGTTTTTGTTTTTATTTCGAAAAATGACAAAGCGACACAGACCACTGCTCGAGGAATTGAGCAGAGGAGGGCAATTCTCCATATGACGTCAGAAGCTGAAGGGAGGGAATTGGTTGCCAGTTTATCTTGTTGCCAGTTACATGATGGAATGTGGCGAATGCTGAGTTTTACGTCATTGTATAAAAACTTCGATAACGCTTTGGAATTGATTAATTTCCATTTTTGGTTGAACATACATCAATACTGAAATGTGTAATTTTCGTTTTAAAAATATGTTTAGGTTTTTCAGTTAATATGTTTTTAGCGTGTGTGATTTTGCACTCAAGGAAGAGTGTCTGGCAACCTAAAAATAAGCGCGCCAGACGGTGTTGCCATGTCCGCTTGTTACAAACGTATGTTGGTTTGTTGATTTATTAAGCCGCTCACAGACATTTTTTTTGGTCTTATTTCCAAAATATTTATGTAAATGAACCGAAATAATTGTATTCACTGATTTACATGTTAAACTGTGAAACATTTAATTGTATTAAAACATATAATTAGCACAACTCCACTGCAGCAAGTGCCATGTTTTATACACATCATGCTACAATAAATAGATCAACGACGCACGTAATTATCCCACCTCGGAAGGAATTAAACGAAGTTTGCATGTTTAGAAATTTTAGTGAGAAAAGTCACTAATTTTGAGCATATTTTATCACATCAGTTGCAGGCCTTTTTAATGAGATCTGGCAACATAGGCGCCAAGGCCCGTATAGACCTCATTGGCCATGGTTCACAAACCATTAAATGTTTCAAAAGCAGTTTATACACATCTAATTTCCGTTTCTTGAAGAATATTAAGCAATCACTTAAAACAAATCTTTAGTATTACATATTTAAAACAAGCGTGCCTGTGCACATCATCAATGCAAGTACAATTTAGGATTTGTTTAAAGCTACGTCATGTCTAGGTTTTTGTGTCTAGGCATATATAATATAATATAATATAATACTTATATAAGAACCCTTATCATGTGCTGTTGGTCACTCGTTTAGAGTTTTAAAACTGCTTTGTCCAGACATTTGCGCTTCACCATTTCTTCTCGGTCAGTCCTGTCACCTTCATAAGCAGCAACTGCAACACACCCCCTGGCGGCTGACCTCAACCCACAGGAAGACGGAAGCAAATGCCAAACGCTTGCAAACTCATCGCTTGAATCACCGAGGAGGTTACAAGGGCATGAGCCGGGGCTATGACTTCTGTGGATAGTCCATAAACCGCCAGTGTATTACTTCCTTACGTTCACTCAGCTTTACTGTAAATCTTACATTAACGTTTGGCGCCTTTTCATCCACACAGACGGGAACAGAATGGCATCGATTTTGCTCACCAGATCCAGGACACCTTTGCTGAAAACATCTAGGTCATTAAAGAACGAATTCAGAAAAGGTAATACTATTCTTTGTCAATTACAGGATATAGATTAGTATGTGATTAGTAACACGATTTGAATGTTAAATATTGTAATTCCCTCAGCCTTCGTGCATTAAAACGACCAGCGAGCCTTATGAACTGTCAAAATGCGGCACAATTTTCTTCTAGTCGTTTACTGTGTTATTCAGACCTGTCATGTAAGCTTTAAATGTCGTATGATCATCATAGAGTTCACGACCTAGCCACTTAGCTCGCAAACCTGGCCCGCGAGATTGAACGACTGGTAAAATGAGAGGCTTAACGTTAGGTGATTAGCTAACAAGCTAACTGTACATCCTCACAGATTTAATCAGTCATAATCACCGAGAACCATCCGACTTAAACGTTTTCATGTGCTAAATGTATGAGGGATGCGTCCAGTACACTGTATAGATAATAAAGGCGCACAGTAACGGCGTGAGTGTCAGTGGCACACGTGCTTTTGTGTCATCACGCTCTGTTACTGTAAGTCAGTTCTGGAAAATAATAGTGCTGTAACTGTTGTTGACCGCTTGTCAGCTCATTGTTTCGGCCAACACGCGAGTCGTTTCCACACTTTTAAAGAAACGTTTGCGCATCTTTAAATTATTGAGGGCTCCACAGTTCCAGGAATGAAGAGCAGTACCTTAACAGCGGGTGTAGCCATACAGACACCCCTGTCTGAGAACGTCAATGCCATCGACCGATACCGAAAAGAAGTATCTTTTTAATGGTTGAGAATAGACACGTCATTTTATATAGTCGTTACGTGTACTTTAAAGCGGCTTTACAGCGTCATGTTTTGTTCAGGTTGCTGGAGAACAGAAGCTCGTAGCCTTGTGCACTAGAGGTTATCTGAGGACAGGCTCCTCAGCCGGCTGTCACCGACTGCAATGGCTGCTTCCTTATTATTGATCTGTCTCAGAAACACAATTCCTAGACCTTAATGACAAAATGGGTTTATTTAACTCAAGTTGGTTGAATTCATTCAGATCACCAGATGATTCATTTAGTGAACATTTGTTATATTGTTACCTCAGCCGATTTGGACATGGAAGACATAGGGACATAGTTAGCTTTTTCCGTTTTGGTGATTAATTTGAGTGATAATTTTATTTATTTGCTTATTTTTCCGGAAAACGAAAAACGATACCTTAAACCTCCACCTTAAACGATATTTGGATTGTCAAGTTAGATTTACCACAGACTAATTTTGCTCATAACTTAAATGTACATGAAAACATATTCTTATGTTTATAAAACAGGAAAGCAGTAGGGAAAGGCGTCAAGGCATGAAAGATAGAAGTAAAGCTGCTTTTGATACGTGGAACAGAACCACCCCAGTAGAGAATATTAAGAATAATATAGTTTTTGTTTTTTTCTTTTAGCGACTCTTCGTGCTTCATGATCCATATAGAGTGAATTGTAATGTTTTCATTGTCTATTTTTATCTCCCATTTTTGTTTTAATTTCCCAGATACATATATCATCACGTAACCACATAATAATAATAATTAAACAGTCTTTGATAGGCTTTGATTTGTTATTTTTAACGCAACCTTGACAGCGTAATACATTAACTGTTTTCTTTGAGTAAAGAAAGGACGCTACACAACACAAGTAAATGATGATAAAAAAACGCCTTTATATCTTGTCTAAATGAAATAAAACATGCTCTTTTGTCTACTTTCTCAACCACAGCATTGCTGCCACAATCTCTAATTGATTTCGAAATACACTTGAAGTGCTTCCTGAGAAACCCCAGTATCTCCCACGTGTGGACTTTCTTTCTTGTAGCTAGTCTGAAGTGGTGTGGTCTGGCAAATGATTAACCGCAGCTCTGCTTGACAGCCTATAAATTAGAGGTCCGGTCTGAATATGCATTGTTAGGTAAACAAATACTACCATGAATAGCTTTCATGGCATTCAGTCTTCGGATTACCAATAAGCATGACTATTCACTATGATTATTCACATGACCGAAAAGTTGTGTTTTTGACATTGACACGACATGGCATGCACAAAATATACAAAGAAGAGTTTACTGAGAGTACCACAGGTTTCTACCAAGCTAGTTAAATGTATCAGCACAGACTGTGACTTGGCTCAGGCAACACACATGAGAGAGAAGGACAACTGATGTGTCCCACCAATAACAGCCAGAGTTCGTGTGGTTCTGTTGTTTTCTTAAAAGCCAAATGCACCTGTTGAACATTTGGGATGACGGCAAAAGGTTTTTCTGTCATAAATAGAGATCAGGGAATCAATTGACTGAAACAACCGTAACTGAATGTTACTTTAAATAGAGACACTGATATGATGCACTTCTACATAAAAAAAAAAACAAACCTATATAAGTCTTGACCTTGTTTTCAGACATAAATAGAGTACATCAGTGGGACTTAGCAGACTTAGTTTCACTCTGGCTGTGTTATCTCACTCTCAGAGGGACTGCTACCTCTGATAAGACGGTCACACAAAATGCAGCCTGAATTCTGAAAGAATAAGACACTAGCAGTGAGGTTTTATAAAGGATAGACAGTCCCATGAGCCCTGCATGAACTTAGTTTTTGTTGACATTCCAGTCCAATGAGGTCAAGTGTGTAGGTACAATAAATGTGTTTTATTTTATTTTCCCCACTTGTCTACTGCGTGTTCTTCAGACAGTTAGCATATAAAAATGTAAAAAAATAATGTAAAAATATATTTTTTTGTGGCTTATTAACTCTGGGGGAGTTGGAGAATGAGCCTATTTAAAAAAGGAGGGTTCCTTTAACAAACAGAAGCATGTCTTGAAAGTGTTACAGTGTGTAGGAAAGTCAGTGACCTGTTGTTGACTCTGCATGTTAGTAAAAAGTATTTTAACATTGTCTAACAACTACAGTACAACCTGTACATTATGAACCACCTACTCCCCCAAACATTAGATTAAACAGCTAGATACTTAGAAGACATCGGAAGCAGCATGTGGAGTAACACATTCTGTGGGCCCACCTTCACTGATGACTCTTTGCTAATTTCTCTCCTGGACACACCCTGAATCTGGTGCACTTTTCAATGCATCCTAAAGCAGAAAACATTTGTGGCCACAAAGTTATGTAAGTTTTTCTCCAACCTTAAAGGAACTTCTAGACAACACCCATGAAAATTCATGCTCTTTCAAAAAGCAGTGATTATATGCATTATATGTATTTAAAATTTGCGGTCCCTTGATTCTCTGAGTTTCCATAATTCTACATTCTGTGGTTCCGGGAGTAATATTTGACATCCATCGATCCTTTCCACTGCACACATGGTCCTTTTCCTTATTAAGGTTTTTAAGTTTGTTTAGCTTATTGTTTTCTTTATTTGGAGAGCTTTGTATTCTATACGTTAACATGATGAGATGTACAAGAGGATAGAGATCTCAGGCCATCTGCCAGTCATAAACTGAACTTGAGATGTGAGGCCAGACATCCTATAGAGCTAAATATAGAGAACGAAGGTAGAAAGAATATATCCTTTCATACGAACATCCTGGCATCAATAGGATTAAACCAAACTGGGCCAAGGGTCTTACATGTGTAGCAAACATTATGGCAAGCACTTCCTAGATTAGGCTTCACCTGGGCATTGGAGCAAAGGTCCTAAACCAGAGTACTAAAAGGAAGTGGGATGAGAATGGATTAATTATTGAGTCTGGCCTTGTCCCATTGTCTCTGAGTGGATAAGTCAGAGAATCACGAGACCGTAAGTATATGTAATCCAGAGATTGCATGGTGTACTGGAGAGGGAAATGGTTCAGAAGAAAGTCAGGTTTAATGGATTGCTCTATTTCAGGGAAAGGGAAACGCATGTGTGGGATACAGTCAGAATGGGTGAGAATAGCTTTACTGGCTTACTCCAGATAAAGGAGTTTCCTGAAGTTATATTTACTGTAAGTAGAAGGAAGTTCTGCATTTATAGCCCACTCCTTTACTTTTCCTACTTAAAGAGATGTTTAAATCAAAATTTCACTTCCACTTTAAATGTAACACATCTAGACACACAAGAAGTACTGCTATTTTGCATCATAAAAATAAAATGTGACAACACGTGTTGGCCAATTTTTGACATCCTATAGGCAAAAACCCTATTGGTGTTTAATGACATGATTTTTTAAAGTTGGTTAATAATTAAAAATTTGGATATGGTAGCTTACCAAACACTTTCATTATTTTGATAATGCCATCATTCAGTCT
>JAUMHR010000063.1:7319194-7338836 GCA_032361145.1 Enteromius fasciolatus | reverse complement strand
ATAGGAAAGTGTCCATGGTATGCTTACTACAGAATTCGGCCGGAAGTAGTAGGTCATCCGGGTACTTCTCGCCTACTACTCGCCTCGCATGCTGTTTTTCGCGTACTATATAGTAGGGAAGTAAGCGATTTCGGACGCAGCGAATGTCATATGTTCAAATAGTTTTTTGAAACGTTTTTTGAAACGTCTATGGTTATCATACAGAATCCAACTTTTTAACAGTGTAAACAACTCAGAATGCACGAAAGTCCATGTTACCCCTCCTTTAATTTGCTAATAGCACCAATTTGCTATTACATCACCAGACAGGTTAATTCTGTTATAAATTGGCCTTGGAGAACTTTAGTCTTTTATCTCTTTGCTTATATAAATAGGCCTTGGAGGAAATGGAAATGTCTCAGAAGAGTAAGGAAACCAGTAAGATACACACAAAGTGCTTGTAAATGAATGATTTACTATATTAAATTGTAACCCAAAGGCATCCTAATCAAGCTGCCAGGGTTCATTTTGCATTAAAGGCTAATTATCTGCATGTAATATATAGATTAAAAAATATATAAATAAATTAAAGTTTTCATTTGACTGAAAACTAAAAAGAGAAAGTACATTTTTGGTAGTTCAGTTGGGGTAACCAGTGTTGCTGAACTCTTGCTTGTGTTTCAGTTATACATACAAATGCTTTGGCAACAAGTCACCTCTCAATATTTTAATTAAACAAATTTTGCATAGTGCTAATCTAGCATTATTTTGTTCACAATGAAGTGTTTCAACATTGCTGACACGTTGACGTTTATTTGTTGTAATTTATTCATGATGTGTGCACAAAAAAAGACACTGGCAATGAGCTACTGGAGAACAAAATAATTTTTGCTGCTTATTCAAATTCAAATTTATCCACCTTATTTTTTAATGTGGAAGTAAGTGAATGTGCGAGACTTACGGTTCATTAGTCACAGTAGGGAAATAACGAGAAGAAGTGCAGTTAAAGCTAAAACTGTTGGCACTACAAACCAGTGTGTTCATAATTAAAATAATGCATTAAAATAAAACGGTAAGACTCGCTAGTGTGCAGTTACTTGCTATGATATAGCTACACTGACAGAGAAAAAGCTGTACTCATTCCAGAAATGAGATAAGACACAATTACTTGCTCATTTGTTGTATATTGTGTAATACACGCTATTAAATATACAATTGTTTTGAGTGAAGTGCTTTTTAAACGTTATTGTTTCAGTTTTTCAGCCATTTCAAAAGCCTTTTCGGCCCACTTTTATTTTTCTGTGGTTCAAATATTTTTGCCTACAGAAATTTCGATGCATCAGTATTCTGCAGAAGTCATCCCTGAGAATTCTGAAGTTTCAAACGTACGTTCTTTCAGTGCGTTTGAATGCAAGATACCCTTATCAAACAATTTCCCTCTCTTGATAACCATTGGCTAAATCAACCTGAAATACAGAGTGTGGCCAGTATTGATTTAAAAAGAACGTGACAAGCGAGCACTGGTTTTGTTGTGTTTATTGAAAAGGTTTTGATTGACAGCATAATTCCGTCAGGCACAGACTGATAGAGTGTAAAGAGGTTTAACAGCTCGGAAGGGGCACAACTGAAACAGAACGGAATGTTCCACAGATACAGAGATATGGAAAAATAACACAAAACGCAGTTAGTCAACTATTCCATTCTTTTGTTAAACAGAGAGGGATGCAGATGCTGAACGCCTTTAATTCTGCAAACGTGTTACCTCACCGCGTAAAGAAAGACATCTACCTGGAATGCAATGCAATTCTTCTGTAAGAAAATACTGTAAAGAAGCTTTCATCCCTATTAAAACAAAACACACCTACATAAAATCTACTCGACATATAACAATCATTTGCAAATTTAAATCTATAACTTAATTTAATATCTTAATTCTAATAAGAGCTGAATGGCACTATCAAATAGAGCTTAAGAGGAAAAGAACAAATGCGTAAAATGAAAGAGTGTCGACATCAGACCAGTATTGCTCAACATCCAGCTACTTCAGAAGTGCTGGGAAACACATTGTCCTCTGAAACTGTCTGAATGTTCTTTGTAAACATTTAAGAAGACTTTCTTCAACCCCTAAACACATCTTGGCTGCACCTCCATCCCAAAACACGCAAGCATGAAGGAATGCTGTCCTTTCGAATAAGAGAAGGTCACGGAAGCAAGCGGATGAAGAAAAACAAAACAAAACAAAACATAAATACAAGGAAATAAATAATGTGGGTTGGTGACAAGGAGGGAGAAGGACCAGCAACATTGTTTAATTTGTCTGAAACAATGCAAAAGGGCTGTCAGTAGTAGAGCGGAGGATGCAGAGGTGAGCCAGAGGTTACAGGTTGTACAAAATAAAAGATAAAAAAATGAAGCTGAGAGCGATCGCTTGCCCTGCCATCCCAAACCAGTAACTCCACACCTAATGGACAAACACTCAAAACACTGTATTCGACAGAACACGATGTCCCTCAGCTAGAAGAAGAAATCTGTCTCTTTAAGAACCCAATCTGAGAATTAAGGTAACAAAGTGCCTTATACATACTGACTCGTTTCGGAGAAACACCCTGCTTATGTCTTTTCTTGATGTGGCCATACATTCAAACCGTACGTCGCAATATTCAGCCACTCAACTCCCTCCCAGGCACTTGACAAGTACAAAAATTCAATGGTTTGCAGGAGGAGGGAGCACCTGTACAGTCACCTCCTATCAAATCTACAGTTTTCGTAGTTTAGCAGCAAGCGAATCATCCTCTTTTCTTTTTTTTCCCCCATTATATATTATTGCCGGCTTTCTGCTTGAATGCAATTGTCTGAGGACACCCTGAGACACGACCAAGCTATCCCATAATGCTTCGCTTAGATTCGCAGGGCCAGAGACACTCATCTGACAACCATGCACGCTAGAGTTGAATAGCAATAACGGTTCTGTACTCATTAACATAAAACTCAGAGCAGAGAGAAAGATTTTGGCACTTTGCAAACACACCGACCCGGAGGATTACCTCAAAATGTTATTATACATATTCATTAGCAAAAGAGCAAATAAGAGCGACAAACTCGTAATATGGTTTCACCATACATCTATATGCTATGGTAGGTTTTACCCACATAGCACTCCTTCATATCATAGAGCTGGATGAAAAGACCACAGCGCTCATAATCAGAGAAAACCAACACTGTTTCTTGAAATACTGTAGTGAACGGATCTCATGCATGGAAGCCCAAATATGGAGATTTTTTTTTAAATATACAAAAATGATGAAAAGTGCTTAAGTGTGAGTCTGACTGGAGTTAAAAATACACACCGGTGCAGTTTCCCCATGAAGATCAGAAGCACTTGTGGTCCTTTTATCGTTTAATTCAATACTGAGATATGGGCAAAGCAACTTCTGGCGTACTCGTTTCGTGTTTAGAATTCATAATTTCGTCATTTTGCTCTGCTGATATCACCAATTAGCTTCTCATACATTCTTGTCACTGTAAACTAAGAAATGGAAGAAAACAAGCAAAAATAAAACACAACCCACCGGTTGAAATCTTGCACTTCTGTGGTAAATAACTTACAAAATTTAAAAGAAAAACCCTTTGTTTACAGTACCAAAACCCGACTATAATTTTAGACCCCCTTAAAAACCTTAAGTCTATAAATAGCTTTACAAATATACATGTTAATTCAAATAAAACTTTTGTTTTGCTTTTTTAAGATTAATGTTTACATGATCTCAACAGTGTATGCTAACTTGCTCTTAAAATGTCATTCTTTTTTCTTTTTTTTCCTTTTTGTTTTTTAAGTACACTGCTACCGACTGCAATATGATGCATATTTATATCTATATATTTACAATAAAAACTTTAAGATACGTACAAAGCACACAGTTATATATCTTCTAATTAAATCTCACATCTAGGAGACCTTTCTCTCTTTTCTTATTAAAAAAGGATGAAAAATGTTCTTTGTGAGGAGTGGAGAGAAGAGACTGGCCATGGATTTGATTCTCACTCCAGTCAGATATATTGCTGTAAAAACACTTCCTGTCCGTGTGTGACAGGACGACTCTGTCTGTCGCTTCAGAACTGTGCTGTAACACAGTGTCGATCCGTTCTTTTTTGTTTCCTGTCCAGCAATTTGTCTGTTTTTTGGTAGGCACGGAATGGTTTGACCCTTCTGACTGTGTCGCGCAAAGGAAAAACGAAACTGGCCGAATATAAAAATAGGAATTCTCTTTTCATAGACAAAAAGCTGAATAATGATTTGGAAGAAAAGGAGCTGAAGGAGAGGGGCGTAATCCGTCCTTCAGACCTGTGAACAGCTGGAAGTCTGAAGCTTCTCGTTGAGCGTTTCATGAGATCCACACTGAACCAGGAGCCCCGTCTGCACTGCCGCCACATGCTGGTCCAGTGCAGCCACCCTGGAAGGTCTCCAACAAACCACCATTTCTGTCCTGGCTGCTTATGTTCGTATGACCCCGTTGCTGTGGAGGTGATGTTTAGGGAGGCAGGGCTCATCAGGTAAAGGGTCGTGAGCAAACACAGAGTCGTCCCCGGAGGAACAGGTGCTGTTGGAGTCTGGGCAGGTCGGGGAATACTGTTCGAACGGCACCGACAGGTCCAGATATTCCTGATGGATCAAACGTACACATTAGAATCGGCGAGTTCAAGTTAATCAGAGTTAAGGTGTTTGGTTTGCTGCACGAGAGCTCTTACGTCAGTGGAGGTCATGGAAAGAACCCTGTCGTGATCCTCCACCAGTTGTCTGAACGTGGGTCTTTGAGAAGGAACAGCGTGCCAACACTCCCGCATAATCATGTACCTGCACAAATCACAACACATGCATTATACATTATACATGTGGACATGTGGTCATGATAAAAATATATATATATATATATATATATTTGGTGTGCTTTTGTCAAAAAAACTAAAAAATATTATGCTGCATTATGCATTATATTATTATATATAATGTGAATTAATCGTGAATTATTAATCGCACTTAACCATATATGCATTATGCGTTCAGCCCTACTTTACAGCTTTATTTTAAGTGAAGAGTTTTCTTGTTGAAAAGCAAAGAAGCTCAAAAGCGTACAGTTCATGAGTGCAGTTTGCCGGTTTGTCCATCCGATGACCCTCCTTCAGCAGTTTAAAGAGCTCCTCCACTGGGATACCTGGGTACGGTGAGCCACCCAGTGTGAAAATCTCCCACAACAACACTCCGTAAGACCACCTGAGATGCACGAAAGGTCACAGTTCAGAGCAAATAAGGGGCACCCATCACACTTTTTACAGTACAGTAAAAAACACAAGTTCAATAGAATGCTAAATGTAGTGTCTTAACACTTGTTAGGCCTATACAGTATATCCTGGTTGTGCTTGAAATAGTGGAGTCACAGTACTCTCACTATCTGTCTGTCTCTCTCTGGGGTGGAGATACTTTGCAGATGTGAGAGAGGAGTTTTGTTGGTTCTCACTGAGGCTTATGATGTATGTTGGTGATATGAGATGTGAGTGTATTAAACTAGAATGAGTGAGCGAGCACATATGTGTATGTGGGTGAGTGTTATCACAAGCTGCTCTGTTAACTCAGGGCTCTTTTGTTTTGGCCCCATTCCTCCCACGCCACCACTGAGCAGTGCTAATCAAATTAGCCACGCTAAGAGACAACGGGAGCTATGAGCCAGCTAATGCTACCCAGCCAAACACACACACACACAGTCAGTTAGAATCCTTATGGGCTTATGGGGGCTGAATAATTGGCTCGTCATTATATCACTATCCGTTCATTAGCTTTATGTTGGAATCAAATCTCATTTACGCCCATCAGTGTGGTGCTCACCCAAACTCACACACATATGGAGTGAATGAAGGGCTCACTGCTCATATATCATAGCATAAGTACAGCCTATAGGCAGAGGCAAATGATATTATTCTATTACTGCTGTCTCAAGCCAACTGTGATTAAAGAGTATTTAGACATATTGGAAAGTGCAGCTCCGGGTACCAATCTGAGTGTGATGAATGGGTGTTCGGTCTACTGAGAGACAGCGTGTAGTATACTAACATACTAATCAAAACCTGCTGTGCAGACACACACTACTGTTTAAAAGCTTGGGGTCAGTGAGATTATTTTTTTCTAAAGTAAACATATATTACTCTTCTAATTGATCAAGAATGCATTTGATTGATCAAAAGTGACACATGACGTCTATAATGCTACAGAACATTTCAATTTTAAATAAATGCTGTTCTTTTGAACATTCCATTTATAAAGATATATATCATAAAAATATTGAGCAGCACAACTGTTTTCAAAGATATGAATAAAATTGATATTAGTATGAAATGTTTCTTCAGTACAAAATCAATATATCATGATACCTAAAGGATGATGTGACACTAAAGACTGAAGTAATTAAGCTGAAAATTCAATTTTATAATAGATTTAAATTGAAAAAAGTTACTTAAAAGTTAGTTATTGTAACGATATTTTACAATATTGATGTTTCTACTATATTTGTGGTCAAACAAATGCAGCCTTAGGATCATAATAGACTTATATATGATCTGTCTGTTATGATCCTAAGGCTGGGAACTTAAAGATACGTTGACTTTGTTTTAATTAAAAAAAGTTCTCTTCCCTTTTTAACTTAGGTCATACATGTTTTTTCACATCTCTGTGAATTCCAGTGCAGAAAACACTGGCACGCTCTCTGGGATGGCTTTGATGCTGTCGTTACAGGGTTATGGTGTTCGCTTGCATTCCTTTACCGCTTGATGAACTTTATGAACAGATGGCATGAAGTGATGGAAGGAAAAAAGAAGAGGTATGCATGGCAATGTAAACTCACACATCGCTCTGGTGCGTGTAGACGCGGTCGAACAGTGCTTCTGGTGCCATCCATTTGACGGGCAGGCGACCCTGAAAGGACACAGATCAGTCAGAACAACAGCGATGCTGACCCAGCAAGACATACAGACGCCCAACGAACGCCAACAGGCCTGTAGCTTAATCTCCTACTGTCCTATCTAATACAAATACACTTCAGCAGTCCGCATCAACATCGTTACGCTATCCCAGCGCTCTCTAAACTCCAACTGTCCCATCCAATATCCAAATACTTCACCAGCCACACCCCGCTTACAAAACCCACCATCACAACCACCTAACAGTCCCATTAAACATGTTTATTGCACCAGCGTAAGGGAGGCTAAGATGATCTTGCCATCTGTTAATATTAGCTATTACAAGCACATTTAAGGTAGTTTAACTACAATAAAACCAACTGTTTAAAAAGGAAAAAGCATACTACTGTACATGCTATTAACAAAAATGTTGATATATAAGAAATTTTATTTAAATTATAACCTAAAATCAGTGCTGGGAAGTAATTAATTACATGTAATCTGGATTATTATTATTATATTATATATTATTATATAATTAGTTTATATTACATTTTAAAAACCTCATTATCAGATTACAGTTCATTTTCTCATGGGTTACATGATTACATATTCACACAAAGTAGTAAATTATTTATATTTCTTTGACTCTACCTAATTATCTAAACGTAATTAAACAGTAATCAGAACATGTTCTCTAAAATAAGTAATTCAACAGATTATAGTACTAACTACATTTTTTTGGTATGTAATTTGTAATCGGTAATGGACTACACTTTGCCAGCACTGCCTATCATTTTCAGATTACATGACTGAAATTAGCCAAGTCACTATTTTCAAAGCCTAATGTATTTCCTGCTACAAAAAAAGACACTGGAATGAGTTTAGAATGAGTTGTATCTACACAACATGCTGATTCTAATGTCATGCTACTAAAAATGTAGTGATGGTATTGTAGCAGTGCCCCTTTTAGCTGGGACAATACACTGCAGGCCAGGTAAATTGATGTGTTCGGTTCCGCCCAGTCCTCGCCAATACCCACACGTTCTTATGACCAACACCAGACCTCAATCAGCAGTTAATTAATTTATGACAAGCTGCTCATAAACGTCATTCCTGAACTAAGCACACACAAAATTCAAGACTTGCAGGCTTGCAGTAACCACATCCGCTGTGCTTCAATCCAATGCCACCCAAGAGCGCTATCCTTCAAGCATTCTGAGATTGATAATAGTGTCGACTTACGTTGGTGGTCTTCTTGTAGTAGTCAATGTTGTGCACGTCTCTAGCCAGGCCGAAGTCTGCAATCTTCATCACGTTGTCCTCGGTTACTAGAACATTCCGGGCCGCAAGATCCCTATGGATACACTGACAACACAAACAGAAAGAGGCCATCTTTTATGCTCAAGTCTGATAAATACACACTATGATGTAAACATCTGGAAAATAATAACTGGCATCCATAGATGGCATTTAGAATCTTTATAAACAATTCAAGCATATTAAATTATTTCCAGTTTACAAACTGATATAAGTAGATGTGTTACCTTCTTTGAGGCCAGGTACTCCATACCCCTGGCCACCTGATAGGCGCAGGACACCAGATCTTTAAATGTCAGAGTTTCATTCGGGATTTTACAAGTGTCAAACGAGTAGTCCATCCCAGGAGGCCTTCTCGCCCGCAGGTATTCCCTAAGATTTCCTTTAGAGGCATATTCCACCAGCACATACAGAGGACCTGCGTGAACACAGTCAGAAACATTTCAGTCAGAAAAATTTAAACTAACAAAAGCTTAACATACTGGGAAAAAAGCCTGGATACTGCATACTGACCATCTTGTGTGCATGCTCCCAGCAAGTTGATGATGTTCTTGTGTTTTCCAATCATCTTCATCATCTCCATTTCAGACACAAGATCAGAGAGGTCCTTATCTGTGCCATCATCTAAGAAAATGGTAAAATGTTATGACAATTTATAAGAACTATTCTTGGTTTTAATATGTTTTCATATGTAATTAATTACTTGTAATAACAAAGCTGAATTTTTATTACTTTGGACCACATGATTCTAATATGCTGATTTATTATCCATAGTGTAAAGTTGTGCTGCTTTATTTTTTCTCTTTTTCAGATTACTGATGAATAGAACATTAAAAAGAACAGCATTTATGTGAAATAGACATCTTTTCAGACTCCAACATTTTGAATTGTAAGATATATTATTAGTATATTAGTATTTATTATTTAATTACAGTTAAGGATGCTCACTGTTTGTTGTGCACCGTGGCTGCTGTTCATTTGATGTTTTTGACATTCATTCATAAGTTAAGATAGTTGATTGATTCTTATGCAGTAAAAAACAAATATAATTTATACTATCTGGACACACACTCACCCTTGAGCATCTTGACAGCCACAGTAAGAGGTTTGTTGGGTTTCTCTTTGTCAATCCCAATGGCTTCAGCCATCACTACCTGCCCAAAGCAACCCTCTCCCAGCGGTTTTCCCAGTGTTAATCTGCAAAAGAATCCCCAATCAGCAAAGGACAAAACTCACATTATTATGGTCATATGATGTTCACTTCAGCTTGTAACTCACTTAGTACGTGGAAACTCCCACTTGGGGTCAGAGGGCAGTTCAAGTTCAGAAACGTTGGGCAGCATGGGCCCATCGCTGGATGACAGGCGGGCGATCCGGACCAACGGGGTGTTTGAATTCATGGAAGAGTTCGATTCCAAGGACACCTGCTTGGGTAAAGAATAAAAAAAGCATGTTATTGTCCCTGAAAGAGAATAAGAGAGTGAGAATAAGAGCGAGACACAGAGAGAGAGAGAGAGTAAGGATCAAGATGTCTATTTTAAGAAGATCATCTTCTCTGAAGTGCTGTGTTGCAGACGGAAACATGGTGTCTGTTCCTCAGAGGAGTGCTTCTGAGAGAGAGAGGTTTGTAGCTGTCAGATCTCCACATAATGGACCACAGAAAGCAATATTTCACTGCTGCTGTGCACACACATAGATCTAGAGTTTTGCTGTTGTCTTGTATCCATAAAGGTGCTTAGGAGTCACCAGCTCAACTAGCTCTATTTTTTCTTCCAACATCAACGGCGTCATTGCAATGTATATTTTTATCCCAAACTGTGGTTTCTCTCCAGCATTAATTAGCATTTTATCCATAGCTGTCTTTGTAAATGATTCAACACACAATGTATATTGAATGTCACAGCAATGGCATGTTCACCTTAACTTGAGCTCTGTTCTTTCAGTTCTTTGTGAGCACTGCAATTTCCTTAAGGAAATGCAAATCTGTGTAGACTTTCATGAGACACTGAGAAAGTATGTCAGCAGTAGGAAGATCAAACTGTCTGACAATGATATCTCAATATTTTCTAAAATCAGAACTAGCTCAATACACACACCTACAAAAAAAAAAACACTGCAACATGATTATGTAGCTTGCGTTGATTCCAGTGTGACATTGTCAGGCTTTGATTGCTGAAAATAACTTGAGGGGAAAAGAAGAAGAGATTGAGAGAGCGGCAGAGATTAGAGAGACAGTGTGTGTCAGCTGCAGCTGCTCCGATTTAAAATGTTTAAAACAACTGAGAGAGAGTGAGTTTCACCAGGAGAGAAACACGATATAAACATTGGCAGTCTCTAGGAGAGCATGAATATCCCTCTGCCACATCACATCTATGACATCCACACGGTGTGTCTTCATAGGCACCAATAGCCTAAAGACATACTGCAACAGCTTTACGTTAAAGAGAGATAGAAGATAGGAAGTAGGATGATCAAATCTTGTATCTACTTTCTGTTACCTGTCTCTTGAGGGGGAATTTGGACAGTTTTTGAACAGGTGGCGTAGGGAGAGTCTTCTGTGTGTTCATCCGCATGCGGCAGAGGATAATGATGACCATGGTGAGGATGAAGAGCACGCAGCCCGTAACATAGATAAGGATGTCCGCATAGTCATCCTCTCTCTCCATCTCTACCGCTGACACAGAGCACAAGAGCGCAGATTAGACATGCGGTGATGATATCATGAGACAAGCGTACTAATAGGCTGCACTTTAGATAAAGCAATAATTTGTGCATATATTCATACAACACACCTATTACTGTTATATATACTGTACATGCTTTCTTAACTGCAGTGAATTAAGTACTTATTTAGAAGCAGTATCTACACTCAGAGGTGTTTCAACGTCTAAATGGTTCCATAAAGAACATTTGACATCTAAAGAACCTTTCTGTTTCACAAAAGGTTTTTTGTGGTGAATGAAGGTTCTTCATATTATACAAAGTTCAGAAAGAGATAGCTCTTTTAAGAACCTTTGACTGAACGGTTCTTTGTGGAACCAAAAATGCTTCTTCTATGGCTGTGAGGAACCTTTTAAGCACCTTTATTTTTAAGAGTGTACACTAAATATGAATGCAAAAGAACCACTGCGTGTTGCTGTTGATGTACAGTAAGCAACACAAATGATTTAAAGACACACAAGCCATTTTCAAACAACCTTTCCTCAAAATGTCTTTTCCCCAGAATTAATGTGTCAACACAGATGTAGAATATAAAATTAGAGGAACAAAATCTACTGAGGGGCGAGGAGAAATATTTCTGGATGGTAGATTTTCTCAATTCATCCACCTGTGTGGCAAAAGGTTCATTTTGGACCGTGTTTATTTCCAATACACATTACAAAATTTCGTTTATCAACTTGAATAAAACAAGAAACCCAACGTAAATTGGCTACTAACTACAGCCTCGAGACTCTAATTTAAAAAGAGAGTAACTTTAGAAACAAGCCCCACTAAAGGTAAGATTAGAGATCATGTTATTGTTTTGTTCAAAGTTATAAAGCAGAAATCCTGTAGTTAATTTACAGCCACCTTACAAACTAATTAACATGCTATCGCACCCCCATGCAGGTACAAACATCCCATAATGCCCCTCTCTCCGGGAGGCTTATTTGGCACTTGTGTGATGAGCCCCACAGATAGAGTTCAGTGGCTCTACACGAGACGAGCGATTTTAATTACAGCAGCAGAACGGAGAGCAGGATAACAGGATGAGCGCAGAGGATGTAAGAATTAATGAATCGGGCCTCACAGATACTGGGACTGTGCGCTATCAGTAAATACTCCAGTAAACACGACAAGCACTTCCATCATGAGCGCGTGTGTTATCGAGGGGAAACAGTCTATGAGAAAAACCCACCATCCGTCTTTTTTCTCTGCATATGTCATGTTTAAATCTGAAAATTTTAGTCAGGGTGGCATATTTAATTTGACGTGAATGAAAACGAGACTGGCTAAGTCCATAGAGACTATCACAAAAACAAAACAATGAACATTCAAAGACAACAGAGAAAATAGGAAGTGTGGAGACATGGGGAAAAAAAGGTGTGAAGAGAAACCCCAGAAAGTGAGACTACCTGGTAACACGGTAAGCCAGGCAGAGTGATGGTTATAGCCAATCGAGTTCCCTGCCAGACAAGTGTATTGCCCCGCATCCTCAAAAGACACATTGGTCAGGTAGAGAATCTCCAGCTCTTTATCCGTAGTATTTATTCCCGCAGTCTGGAAAGGGAAGGAGAGATAGAGAGAAAGAGAGAGAAAGACAGATGCGTAAACCACAACCCTTGGGAACAGAGCAGACCAGATACCGGGAGGAAGATCTGAACGAGAGTTAACCCATCACCAGTAACCCAGAAATCCCACAATCCTGCATATGAAGAGATGACCTAGAAGCAAAGTAAAACCCCAAACCCTGGTGGAAAATTCAACGCCCCATCAGCAACAGCAGGTCACATTCGTTTTTCATCCAAATCTGTTCGAGGTGCAAAGAAAACGAGCGGAGGAGAATATCACCAGCGTTAAGCCTAATTTAACCTCTCACTAGATAAAACTGACACCAATTTATGTAGAAGTGTGTGTCCCTGTACTCGAGAGAGCTGTGTCTAGTGTAGGAGAAAATCAATGAGTGTATGTGGCATAGTCGCGGCTCCTATTAAACATGCTCTTGCTGCATTGATTGTGGAAGAAGAAGAAGTGAGCATTTAAATGAAGCAGACACAGGTTACCTTCGGGTTACCTTTTTTTATTGTTTTTATAAAAGGGATGAGAAGAGCAGGGAGAAACAGGGAGAGTTTAGGGGAGTTTGACTCTACGCCACCAAAGTCTTGAATTGACATCGGCTGTTTAGAGAGAGATTTTTACCTGGCTGGGACAGCATGAGCCAGAATGTATTCTCTGACATGCCTACAAAGTTGTGGGCTCTGCACCAGTACTGGCCTGCATCTTTTTCTGACACATTATACAGAGTCAGCATATCATGGGCCTCTTTTACTTTACTGACAAAACTCTGCAGAGACACACAGCACACACACACACTTAGTCAGAGGCGAACACGTTCACACATGAACAAACACTTAATGATTTAAAATGCTCCTGCAGCTTGTTCTACCACTTTTTAAAGATGCTGATACACTTTACTAAACAGTTGTGCCACTCTGGTATTTTAGTGGAAAAACCTAGGAAACTCCCAAAATCCAGTTCAACCAGGCATTATCTCCACTAGTACAGGAAGTTGAACAGTACTTAACTTACTTGAAGTTTTTTAATTATTCATAAATTCTTTTTTTGGTAATCCTTGAGTTTAGTTTACCTGAACTAAGAATGAACAATATTTCTACAGCATTTATTAATCTTACTGTTAATTTTAGCATTCACTAATGCATTATTATAATCACAAGTTGTGTTTTTAATATTAGTTAATGCCCTGTGAGCTAACAATAAATGACTGTGTTTTTATGAACTAATGTTAAGACGAATAAATACTGTAATAAATGTATTGTTCATTGTTTGTTCATGTTACAGTAGTTAATACATTAACTAATGTTAACAAATGACACCTTATTGTAAAGTTGTACCGATTTTTATTTTTAAATCTACTTCCTTGAAAGTCAAATTAAAATTCCTCTTTGCTATCTCAATTCAAATGCACAAACAGAAGCAAAACTTCTCAAGAGTTTGTTTCTAAATGGCGTGTATCTCTGTTCATCGTTCAAATTTAAATGTACTCATTGTCATTCTTTTCAGGTCAAACATCTTCCATCTAATTAGGTTTCTTATAGATTGTGGCTTATTCATAAAACGTAAAACAATTAATGTTACTCTATTATCAACGAAAGTTTGAAAAATTTGCAAATTTGCATAATTCCTTATAATCAGGGAACTAAACCAACACAGACAGTGCACGCAAATACACTGCAGGATAAGAACAGGAACGAGCTTGGGATGAGCTGGATCGGCTAGGCCATCGCTCACTATATGTTATAATGACATGCTCAAATATCATCATCAGCCCCGCACATATCTGCTTCTGTGTTTCTTTCAACTGCTTCATTTGCTTTATTCTCAGTTTCCGTTCTTTTCCTTGATCGCAGGCGTAGCGCCACACATGATCTGTCGCTCAGCACTCTCGGTCTGGGAGGGCTGGGGAAGGCTTTAGAGGGTGCGCAGATGAGACTGCGGGGAAGGGAAAAGCCGGCGCGCGGCTCCCAGTAAAATACTGTTTCAATTATGTGGGAGTCTAAAATAGCGTGGCGGTCTGGCCAGCCGACGCACTCCCCTCCTCTGCCTGCTGACTCGGCCCTTCCCTCGCTTCCCGCACTCATTTTTTCCATGGCTTTTTCGGGAGCCTCTTCCCTTGTTCCCTCCCTCCTTCTCCTCTGAAGAGTGAGTGGGGCAGCACAGCTAATGGCTGTCTCCCTGTGCGACGCCACCGCGGCGGTTAGCTTAGCCTAAAACAGATGTCTGCCTCCTCTCTCACTCCTCTGAGAGGAAAAAGAGAGCGAGAGACCCCTAATTCTCCACTTGCGGAGTGTATAGTGAGATGCTAACATGGGTGGGATTAGGAGTCAAGGGAGGTGCTCTAAAAGTCACTCAAAGCTCACATAAGGCTTAATATGTGGTTTCATTTAAGCCGCACTTAGACACATTTAAAAAAAAATGCCTTCAACATCTATGATGGACCATTATAACAAGCAAAAGCTAAAAATGATTACATAGTAAAACAAATTTAAGACAAAAAACAGGAATTGTATCTTTGGATGCTGTGAGAAAATTAAACCATTATCCAAAATTTTATTCACAAAAACACATCCTAATAGTTTTTAGTTTTTCCTCTTAAAAGTGGTTCATTCATGCATTTGTCTAATACTGTACCTTAAGGATGTGGACATAGGGGACGCCATTGGGCCCGTACTGGCTTCCATTCACCTCGATGTGTTTGAGCCACTGGATGTGTGGCTGAGCATCACTGTACACCTTACAGTGGAACTCTACATCACTGCCCACCACCACCGTCTGATTGGCCGGGAGTCCCGCCTGTAGGATGGGCCGGTGAGGGGAGCGCTCTGATTGGACGAGAGATAGAGGGAAGTCAGCAAAGAAGGTCAGTGAATTAAAGTTTAAATGTGTGTGAATGTTGCATGCTCGTACCCAGCACGTCGAGTTGGTAAGTGTGCTTGATTGTCCCGTATTTGTTTTGCACCACACATGTGTAATTTCCCCGGTCAGATGGAACAGCGCTCTCCATGACCAAACTCCACTGCTGATCCCTCAGCTAGAGAGAGAGGATGACAGAGACAGAGTTTTATTCATAAAGTATTACATAAGAGGTCCACTTGAAACCTTCCTCGGGTTTTTCTGTTAGCTGAAGAAAAGCAGGTGCTAAATTCTATGCCTGTATAATGTTATGACTGTGATTCAATGTGCTAATAAATCTGAACTGAATTTGAATTAAAGTTCCGAACAAGACAATTTGAATGTAAGCAAACATAATAGATAGATAGATATGCCTACTTTTGTGTTTCCCTGGAAAAACATACAGAGAACAACACAAGTATATGAAAATAATAACACTTATTTATTTTGGGGTTTATTTTGGAATACTGTACCTTTAACATCACTAAACATGGAAAGCAAGCTGATTGGTCCCAAAAACGTCAAAAAATCATTTTGTTTACACAAACTCTTCACCTCTTACACACACACATGCGTGCTTATATGCAGATACACACTCACACACAGAACTACCATTCTCCATTCATTCATAGAGCACACTCTAATTGCATATATGTCTCTCTCTCTGCTTCTTTCTGTTTCTCTTGCGCTCTGTCTCTCTCTCATTCCTCCTCTACGTACTTCGAAGGTCTGAGTGGAAAAAAATGTAACTGTGTAAATATTATGGGCTGTGTTTTTGAACAGTTGCATGGTAACACTGCCTGAGCGGGCAACACGCACACAGACAAACACACATGCCTAAGAAAGTTGGCAAGGGCGTCTGCGCCCCCTGCACTCCTCCTCCTCCTCCTCCCCCTTGTCTTTGAGATCCTCACCTTCTCACAGGCTGCTCACGCTGGCTCGCTCTCACCCAGTGAGGCTTCAGTGTTTGCTGACTGACACGGTGCACAGTATGAGAAATGTTCACTAGGGAATGTCTGTGTGGAAGTAGTTGACATTTAATGTATGTACATTTATAAAGGAAATTGTCTTGTTTTGCCCTGTAATTAGTGATCATTTCTTTAAAACATCATGCACAAGGACTTTAAGCTATTATTTTTTAAAAGTACAAATATGTAGTGTAGTCTCACAACCAATAAGAGGTCACAGAAATAAAATTAATTTTATATATATATATAATTTATTAATTTATTTTTTATTGTTGGTTGATCAATTTTAGACTAAAGGAAATAAATATTACCCTGAGCTTTACATTAACTTATGCTCAGCTCCCCTTTCAGTGAAATCCTAGATCCGCCTTGTTAACTTCCCAAAAGTATTTAATGTCAACTACCCATGTGCAGTGAGACTGTAAGAGAGCGAGGGTTAATTTAGGACCCTATCTTGACACTGATATTTTGTGTGTGCGTGTGTATACCATTTATCTCAATGTGTCTGCTGAAAAGAAAGGCTGTGAAGAATTCTCAGCTGTTCCTCAATCTACCCGAGCACTTTATCCAAAGGGATTGGGAGGAGAGAGTTAGTACATTTATCCCATCCTTCATCAAAAGATAAGAGCTGAAAAGTGTTGCAATGTCGTGCTGGACCCCGCTGATTCAGAGAAAAAAAAACAGCACAAGAAAGACCCAAGCAGAGGTCTGATAATCAGTTGAAAAGCGCTGCTCAAATTCCTCCCGGCATTACGCTGTTAACATATTAAGCCTCTTTAACTCTGATGTCAGACTGGGGTTAGGAGGTAAGACCAGTGCGCTGGATATACAGCTGAATTGTGAACTGCAAAGAATATCGTGAGTAAAGGGACTCAGGGGGTGCCAAGAAGCTCAGGTCTTTCTCAAGTATGTGTGTTTGTACGTGTATTTTCAGGATTTATGGTTGTGTCAAAACGGTCCGGGCCCGTTCCAATAGCGGTGCTGTTTAATTTGACCCACAGAGACAGGAAGCAAAAACAACTGACCCCAGGGCGAGTCATTAAAACGACAAAACTGTTTCTTTTTCTCTCTCTCAATGAAAAGTAGTACAGTAGTCTCACTGGAAACACCCTGTTTGACCATTAAAACAAGACACCAATAGTGTACAGATGGCCCATAATCATACACACACTAATATGAAAGCCTTCTAAGTCATATTGATAAAAAGAACTATGAGCACTTAAAGGTGAAGTGTAGTCAGTGGTCACTGGTGGCAGGAAACTGAATTTCAAAAACATTTTCCAAACAGGTTTCACAAAAAAGTCTTGGTTCTAAGTTTTGTTTGGGTCAGTTTTCTAGACACGCAGAACAAAATAATGTATTCTGATTGTGTCCGAGTTTCCGAGTATCTTTTTTTTTTGCCAACAAATGCCCAAAAGCTTTATTGGAAAGCATCTGCAAAGTAGGCCTTATGTTAAACAGTAAAAAATCTGGCTATATGAGATATTAAACACTTGACCTTTAAACATATTTTCACACATAAATGAAAAACAAATTGCACCTAAGCAGTTAATAAAGACGTACGCTGCTGTGGCCTTCAGACAAAAGGCACATTTGTCGGTGCATTAGAGATTCAGTGATGCTCCAAGCATGTAGAATTTAGCGCTGGTGGTCCCACAGAGCACCGCCACTGAAATTGAGTCATCTTTCGGAGGACGTAACAGTCTTTCTTCAGCTCGCTTGTCAATTGAGCTGTTGAATATGTTGCAAGCCGCTCGCAAACACACTCTCAAATGCAGCGTTTTCACAAAACGGTAGTGTGTATGTGTGCGTGAGGTGTGACTAACCCACAGTGCGACAGATTAGCATTCTAACAATGCCACTTCGGCTGCCATATGTGAGCATGACAAAAGCCACGCCTCCCCCTGCCAATCAAGGTCCCTAAATCGCCACAACAACACCCTCTCGGAACCTCCCCCTTCTGATGACTCAATAGAGAGTCGACCTTTGACCTTAGAACCCTGCCAGTCCGGCACAGAAAGTCGTGTCTGTTTGTATGTGTGTGTTTTTGTTAATGTGTGCGAGGAAAGCTGTGGGAAAGCCATGGATCGTTTCAAACAAACAGTACGGCATGTGACTCAATTTCTTGCATTTAAAACTCATTCGGCAATCTTATCGCATTTAGCCAGCAATTAACGCACCCTGACCGTCGACTAGAGAGTTTACAACCTGCTCAAGTGCCAACAGAAACATTACCACAGCGTTATTGTTCCCCTTGCAATGCAAAAAAGAGCTTTAAGATGGAATACGCTGATCTATCAGGGAACTGCTCATGTTTAATTCTGCATAACGCTTTGCATTTTAACACATCATTGAGTGTGTTATCAAGCCATCGGGCCTGTCATATCCACACACACAAGGGGGTCACACATCCTTTCGCAGAAATATAAGTGCCATGACTTTTAGCCTTGGTTTTAATAGAGACAGAAGACATTCAGGGTGAGCTGTCAAGCTCCTGTGTATGTGTGTGTTAAATAAAGCTATTATGATGCTGTCAGAGGTCTCTATGCCAACAGTGACTGTGTTGATGCAGAGGACAGGTCTGATATAAAGGATGACCCTGGGTCAACGTGGACCCCTGGTGTGTGTATACACGTGTGTGTTTGTAAGGGCGGGCCGGTCACACTATGGCCATGGAGAGGTGGATAGGTCAATGTTTTGTTTCTAAATGTCTCTCTTAGAGGACACTGGTAATATTTTATGCATATAGGTCAATGCAATACAATGCAATGCTGTGTTAAAGGATCTAAATGTGTGTGTGCAAAAAGAGTTCACTCAGAAGATTCCAGTTGTGTTTTTTAGATGTTTCTCCCTAAATTCTGCTTAATTTAGAAACAAATTGTTGATATAAAATGGGAGTATAGCGGTATAAATTGAATGTCTTGGTAAAACGTAATGAGCAATACTTTATATTGAAATCTTTCTTCTGTGAAACAAAGAGTCAAAAAGTTTTGATGAACATTGACTTTCACTACATACAAAAAACAATAATCTTTTTTGCTCCTAAGAGGAAATACGGACTACACTTTTGGAAGAACAGCAAATACTGACAATTATTTTGGAGTGAACTATCCCTTAAATTGTGGAGGTTAAAACATTGAGCATTACGGAGCCCTGAGAGATAAAAAAAAGATAATAATAAATTAAAAATAATCAGTGGAAAGCCTCCAAAACACGTCACAAACAACACCCGCACAAACGCATCGACACATAAATAACAA
>JAUMHR010000063.1:7283411-7310744 GCA_032361145.1 Enteromius fasciolatus | reverse complement strand
TGTGTGTGTCTATTCTATATCCTGTGAAAGAGAGGGAGTGTGTGTGTTTCTGTAACATATGCTGGGCCCAGTGAAAGACACTAATGTGCATAGGGGAAAGGGTTATAAATAAATATCATAAATGGCTACTGTGTGTTTCCATATTTCCCAGGAGGTGTGCAGAGAATGAAGCCATTGTGAGGTTTACAGGGCTGATATAAAAACCTCTTGAGGACCACAGATCTGAGTCAGACTAGTCTTAAAAGTTAGCTAAATTTTTCTTTAAGACAAGGTCATAGTTTTTTAAAAATTCAGTTACATAAAAACGTAGATTAGTTTAGGTTGAATCCAAAAACCGATTACTCTTTGCTAGCTGGTCAAACCAACTCTTAAGACACTGTCTTAACATAGAAGATAGGTTTATGCAACTGGCCCCAGGTAAGAGTTTTATGAAGACTCAAACTCTGTATACGTATGTGTCATTATTCTCTAAAAATGTCGAAAACATAGTATGTGTCTGTTTCTGCGATGTTTTTCTATTTATTTCAATGGCAGTTGCTTGGCTGAAATATGTAACTTAAAATATCAAAAGAAAAATCACTCTGGAGCCACAGGATATGACATCATGACAACACTGATTGGCTAAAAGCAAAAATGGCAAAACTACTAGATTTCAGCAGCGGTCAACCGTCCTAGATGTGAACCTTTGGCAATGTCCTGACCTTTGTGACCGTCCTCCAAAGCCTGTAATAATACTTTCACTCTATAATCAGCTTTGTGTATTTTCATAATCACTGTAGATTCAAGCACTGTTTTATATTCAGCACACACATACACAGTTGCATGTATTGAGGACAGTTTTCCTTTGATCATGCGGAAAAGATGAAAGGTTTTTTGTGTTTTGCCAGAGTTGTGCAGGGTAATATGTGAGATGTGATTTAAAACCTGCTGCCATGGGCAACACAGCAGTTGCTGGAATATATTTGACTGCTTTTATGAAACGAACAGGTCAACAATCTGTGTGTGTTTGTGTGTGAAGGGCATTTTAAGAGTAATCAGAAAACAGCAGTTTTTATATCTAATTTAAAAGCATTGCATGTGTGTTTAATATAAACTGTGTTTAGTTGTTAAATGAGGACATATCTTAGTTATCTAAATATAATATTTAAATAAATAGTTCACCCAAAAATGAAATTTCTGTCATCATTTACTCACCCTCAAGTAGTTCCAAATCTGTTTGAATTTCTTTGTTCTGCCAAGCACAAAGGAATATATACGGTAAAAACAGTCTGTTTCGGGTCACCATTGACTTCCATAGTAGGAAAAAATACAATGGAAGTCAATGGTGACCTACTCGAGGTTGAGTAAATGATGACAGATTTTCATTTTTTTATTTAATCAAAAATAGTAAAAACAGTAATGTTGTTTCAATTAAACAAAAAAAAATTAAATAAAATGCTTTAATGTAATTTTTCCTTATGATACAAAACTTTATACTCGCTTAATACTTCCAAAATCATTGTAATATCCCGACCTGCTGCTTATTAGCAATATTTTTGAGCAAACAGTGTAAAAAATCTTTGGAATCTTTAATGAACAGAAAGTTGAAACAACAGTTTTTATATAAAATAGAAATCTTTTGTAGCAGTATTAAATGACTTTTGATCAGTTTAATGTGTAATTGTTAAAAAAACAAACTTTTAAACAATAGTGTAATGTAAGTGTTTTGCATATTTAGAATAAAAAAACAAAAAGAGAAAAAAAACGATTCAGAATCACAAGCACGTGTGTGCTGGGTGGGGGCTAATGTGGCCTCTTGATTTATTTGCTTGTTTTTAGAGACGTGTATTGAGTCGCTATGCTTTTAGTTCCAACACTCACTAACACACAAACACACACACACATACAGCTGACAGCATGTGATAAATGTGTGTACGACTAACAGTCTCTGGTTCCACTTGTTTTGGGTGTTGCAACAAAACGACAGGTTAAAACAAGAGAATATGAGGGGAGGCTAAAGAATCTGCACACACACATACACACAGTCATGGCTGAAAGCACAGGTACGTGATCTATTGTGACACAGTGTGATCAATACATGTAGCTGATTTATAGCAGGTAATTAGTCTGCACCTTTATCTACTCACACACACACTCACACAAGCCGGAGCTGTGCCAGTCTGCTCTTTTGCCGTTTCCCGCTGCTTTCAGCCATTTGGCGTGATACACTCAGTCAACATCCCCTACTGTCGTCTGACCTTCAGACTGAACATTCACACACACAATCTCATGCACACTTTTTGCATGCCATCTCCTTTCCACTTCCTCAGCGTCAACAGCATCCAATCTTGTTGCGTTAAAGAATTATCTTCCTAAAACTGAAGTGTGCATCCACAGTATGAGTGAATCGCGTATGCCGGATGTAAAAACCTCATGGTTTTGAGCCGGATCCTCCTCTGAATGAGACTGGCGGGAGAGAAAGAGAGAAAGACTCAATCGGCGATTAGGCTTACAACAGAAAGAGAGGTGGGCGGAGAAGGGTTTGAAGCTTGTTACCTCTTTTATTCTGTCCTGTTGAGGCGTGTGTGTGTGTGTGTGTATGACGGTGTGCCCCTGAGGAAAGTTTAAGAAAGCTGCTGCATCCAAAAGCCCTATCTACACACACACACACACACAAACCCTCCCGCATCAGTGCGCTAATTAGTAACGGAAGCTGGATGTACTGAACATCCAGAGTCTGAGCCAAACTCTTTAGCACACAAATATATATAAATATAAACGTACCTTATTTTTAATAAAAAATTGTCCTAAAACATTCTTTCAAAGGTTTTCCAACACAATCACATGTCTAGACACCCAGACTTCACACACACTGAAACAAACACACAGGTTGTAATCAGGGACCGGACCGTCTTAATTGTCATTCCATAGACGAACTGGCCTAGTTTCAAACCCTACACACTGTACACACACTCAAAACTCACTGCAGCGGCTTGTAAAATGAACAAACACATGCTCTTAATCTAAAGCAAAGTCAGATATTTCACAATTGTCTTTATTCAGACCCAATTTCTTCTCTTAAATATTTTTCTCAGAATTAAGGTTAACAAAAACTATTCTGAAATTTTTTTTTTTTTTTAATTTGGAGTGGAATGATGGCTTGTTCTTGATTAAATGTTTCATGTATTAGGACACACTCCAATATTAGTGGATTATTTACATTTGGACCTACCCTGATTTTGAATTTCCTGTGAATTTAAAATGTGAAAACACGTTATTGTACAGTGTCCTTGTTACAAATGGTATGTACAACAGTAAATTATGCACAACTACAAGTAACTAACCTTAAACCAAACCCTAATTCCTAAAATAAGCACATGTTGTTAATTAATATAATCCAGTAGCATAATATAATCTTAAATAAAGGTTAACTAAATAAATATTGTGTGTGTGTGTGTGTGTGTGAGTAATTTAGAACAATACAGTACTCAATCACCATTATTTCATCATCTAATATAGTCAACCAATGACCAGTAAATGCAATTATATCTCAAAACAGCCAAACATTACCTGATTCCTCATTTTGGCTAACATAAATGGGTCTATCGCTATATTTAATAGTCTGTCAAATGTGTAAATGCGTGCTGTAAAGCCAAGTGAGATGTCTTGCGAACAAAGTTCACAAAGAATAAGAATTGAGTTGAGTGAGATGTTACTCTTTCAACTCTGTGACCTCACATTGCCCTCAAAGAAACACAAGCGATCAAACAAATACACACAAACACGTCACCTCTCCATGGCCCCTGCCCTGCCCCCTTTACCCACTCTGTCTTTTATTCTGAATAGAAACATAGCATTTTCACAGAGAACCGAGAGAGAGAGATGGGGTACTACTGGGCAGGAAAAGTACTAATCCTCTGCCTTGCTTCCTTCCAGCCAATGATACCCAGAAGCAACTGGCAACAGCTGCTCAAAAAGATCCCAAATCACACACACACACACACACACACAGTGTATTAACATGAATATGCAATCCCATTAATAACTCAAAATTTTAAACAAAAACAGATTCCCCTAAACATGTGACACACTGTTTAGTCTATCACACAGTATGAACGGCTAATAACTGAAACCAAAAATTTCATATGGCTTGCTGTCCTTGTGTAACATTAAAACAGTTTATAATGCTCGCACACTGCTAAACAAAGGCAGCACGCGATCACTTTCAGTTACAAACTGATCTGTGTGCGGTATAAGCGTTATTACACTGTCATTAATGCATTATTAATGCTTTATAAACTATTCATAAGCATCCCAGGAGAGAAAGCAGCCGTCATAGAGGACTCTGTGTTCCAGAGGAGCCTACTATATAAGATGCTAAGCCAAAGCTTAAATCTAACCAAACTCCAGAGCAGATTGATGGATGGACTGCTGTTTGCGCGACACATCAAGCACTGGTTTGTTGTGGATGTGGATGTGTGTGTGTGGGATGGTATGTGTTGGACCAGGAATATTGCCAAGGCAGAGGTTCATTCCATGGGTGTTAAAGGAGAAGTGTACATGTCTCTGTGTGTGTTTGTTGGACTTCTTACAGCACATAACTTCTGCCATCTGTTCATGACTGCCAGAAGTGGTATAGGGGAGCTGAGGGAAATCAGCAACACACACACTCAAACACACGCTGGCTTGGCCAAGTGAGGAGTTACTGTAGACTTCTATTGTTTTTATACAAAGCTAATTATAATTGCTAGAGACTCTAACTCTAACATTTAAGGAAAAGCTTGTAGAACACCCCAAACTTTGGAGTCTGTATAGTTAACATATGCTCTGTATATTTAACAAGAACGGACAAGGAAAAACCTTTCAGTGCAAACCTGTCAGAAATGAAGCAAATCCTGCTACGCTCACACACACACACACAGCGAGCCGTTTGTTTTACCGCTTTATGTAAGTATCTTAATAATGTCCTTCAGGGGAACTGATAATTACATTGAAGACACCCACCCTACAGGTTGACAGGCCAGCAAGTGTGTACGTGCTTCACACGCCTGTGTGTACAGGTGTGTGCATTACTGCGCAGGTATCTGGTACAAGGAAGTCTCTCTGCGTGTGTGAACAGGTGGTTTAAGGCACCATTTAGAGAATGTGTTTCTATGCTCATTAATAACTCATCTGCTGACCAGCAGTGAGTTTTAAAGAGCATTACTGAGCTAAACCAACTCCAGCTAATAACAGCAAAATAATAACACTCACACAAATGTGCAAAGGGTCCTAAAATATGTGAAAAAGCAAGTGCTAGTATGTAATAAAAACACATGCGTACAGCTACTTTGCTTCATACGCAGCTTCATGCTGTGTCTAAGAACACATCTTACTCACCTTAACTTCTCTATAATGTGCGGCCTCTTATTGCTTTAATCTGAAATAATCAATTTGAACTTACTGTCTCTGGATACACAGGCCTTTAAAGATGAATAGAGGAATAGAAAGAAAGAGAGAGAAAAACAGGCGATTTGGTGGTTAGGATTAGAAGTGAAAAGGAGCTGGGTGGTGAAGTGTTTGCAGGTTCTTGTCTTATAACAGTTCCTCTTTGTTTATGCTGTGGTTTAGCTGAAGACTTTCTGCATTCTCTCCTTTGGACCATGTGTGAACATTAACTGTAATTCTCTCGCCGTCTCCTAATATTTACGTGCTATCAGTATGAGAAATCAGATCCACCAGCAATCAGACGATCTCTCCCAACACACACTCACTGAACGGAGAAATGAGCCAAGAAAGCATCAAGCTCCTTTCTATTTTTTAAGCGACTGTAACATGTTTAGTAGAGTCATCTAGAATCCAAGCACAGCAGAGACTCTGGTGAACTCAGCCAAGAAACCTGTCTTTAACAAACAACTGATAATGATCAACACCTCTCAACAACATGGGCTCTCATACCTGCCCACATATGCAGAAAATCCTGACACTATCTGCCTGGAGTGATGAGCTATTATTGAGTCCACACACACACACACACACACACACTTAGCTGTCATGTAATCCACTCTGCAGGGTCTCATCCGTCAACTGTGGGATAATAAATCAATGGCAAGGACAAAGTGTGTTTACATAATATCAGCTACACAAGTGTTCATTGCAACAATACCCACTTTGTGCCACTGTACAAACTCAGCCAGTTACACACTGCCCAATCGAAGAGGCTGTAACCCGAGTTCCTTAAGAACAATGAGTCACTGACAACCTATTCATTTTAAGCATCTGACAAATAACAAACAATCTTCTGCTTTCGAACGTGTCCAAAATGTACATGCTTACACTGATTCTGACAGGTAAGTGAGGCCTACATGAATTTAGAAGCTTTGACGAAGGTTTACAGATTTTAAAAAGAGGAGGTGCAAAGATTCAATCAATTCAAATGAATCGCTTAGTATGTGAACACAGTTTGACTGATTCATTTTAAGAGAATCGATCCTTTTTCTTCAAACGAAACATCACTGTGGTCTCTAGATCTGCTCTAGGTGACAATATGCAAAAATGTACATTCACTATAGAAACAACCAAGACATTTCCAGTGATTTCAGATAACTTTGCAAGCGTTTTAAAAATTGTTCTGAATCCTACTTACTCACATTTGAATCCCTAATTTGTGAATTTGTCAGATTTATTGAACATAACCTCTTTATTCAGAACAGAACAAAACATCTTGGAATAGCTATGTACCAAGTATTTTAGAGCAAAACACTCAATTAATACATTTATTTAGTAAGGATGCATTAAACTATTATTTAGCAAGGATGCAAATAAACAGATTTCTGTTTTGAATAAATGTTATTGTTTTAAGAATCATCAACTTTTCAGCAATGAATAATAAAAATAATTCTTAACCAGCAAATCATCATATTAGAATGATTTCTGAAGCATGAAGACAGTAAATAATGGCTGCTGATAATTAACTTTTACCATTACAGAAATAAATATATTTTTTATATATTAATATAGAAAAGAGTTATTCTGAATTACAATAACATTTCACAATATCTCTGTTTTTATAGTATTATTGTTAAACTAAATGTGGCTTTGATGAGCGTGTAAGACTTTTTTTTTTATTACCCCAAGCTGAAAGTTTGTACACAAAATATACATTTAACATTCCAAGGCATGAGAAACAGATCAGATATTTACTATGTGTGCATGAGACGAAGAAGGTGAGGTGTAATGTCTGACCTGTGGGCTCTGGGGACAGCAGGTGAGCGCTGTACACCGAAGGGAAGATGAGGGCTGCGAGGTACAGAAGGAGACAGAGCGGGACCATCCCGGGCCGAGTGATGCGGGGACGAGTGTCCTCACCACAGAGACCAGACTCAGACATCCTCCACCGTTCCACACATACTGTCAATGTAGCGCTGCCACACACACCTGAAACACAAAAACACAATCACAAGAGGTCAAACTGAGAAAAAAAACAGTATAAAAAGTAAAAATGCTCTCAGACGTTCAATAAAACCACAGGGACACATTTTTCAAAACACTCTATTGAAATTCTGTGCTGACGTGCAAATGTCTGCAGCAGTCTCTCTGCGTACACTGTAAATTGAAAAATAAAGTGCGACGACCACACACAACTGCCACGAGCGAATGAAACTGAGTGATTTCATATTATATGTCTCGCGCTAGTTTAGACCAGACTGAGATTTGTTGTAAACGTCTTACTCTCCCTTTTTTTCTCCTTCTCTCTGGTCGGTCTACTCTGAAACACGTCTTTCACTAAGCTAACACAAACACACTTATCTCTCTAAAGAAAACATATGCTCCCCTCACACTCTGTGACTTGTGTGTGTGTCTGCGTCTTGCCACATGGAGAGTTTACATTAGTCACAATAAAAGGAATGTAAAGAGCTTTAAATACACACACACACACACATATATACTGTAGGCAATACGGTTTGATTCCCCGCTGAGAGATTTTTGCTCAAAGACGCTGAGAATTTGAGAGGACTCTGTGTTGCTTTAAACTTGAACTCCTGTTATTTCAGAACAGCCTTGGTTCAGACACACAAAATGTTTGCGTTAACTTTAAACGGTGGCATTCTTCTCAAACGGACGCACACACTCTACTGAGGCTAGTGTGGCATTGTTTTTCTTTCCCTTGACGAGCAGACGCTTGATTCTTGGTCAGCACATACTGAAGAGAGAGAAGCCGGGCTGGTGTGTTGAGTAACTCGGTGTTTTCTCTGGCCGGCGGAGCAGGAGCGTGCACTACGCTGTGGGCTGATAGTGTATCAGCACTTGCTGTTGTAGGAGAGAAGGGTATATTTGTGGAGCATATTTCTGGAGTGGGTATCGTAGGTGTGTTTTTTGGGCATGTTTCTGGAGCCGTACTATCTTACAGTAACAAAGCTTAAAAGTAAGGGAGAGGCCTGAAGCAGAAACAAACTGATATTCTTGGACAAGCCCTTATCTTGTATTATTGTTATGCATCTTTTGGGTGTATTTGATACTGATTGGTTGATCACAGCATTCTGTGGTACAAGACAGCTAAACGAATTGACTGTTTAACCAGGAAACAGTTCTGTACGACTAACTAAACAGTTTCTTTCTCCTGCATAATGCAAAATTTCATCTCAAATGAATTTATTTATTTACTTACAGATAAGCAGTGCAATGAATGGGATAATGTGCAGTAAGCCGGTCATTATCGCAAAAATTTGTGGTACAAGACTATCCTGATCATCCTGTCTTGGTTTATTTAGCATACATGAATGGATGATTGTACAATATATGTTACTTAAAACAACTTGTTTCAGATTGGATATTGAACTGTGCCTGCATGTACCCCTTAAAAATCATTCTAATATAGAAAGTTAAAAATAACATTTATTTCAAAATAGTTTTTTAGAACCATTTATTCTAAGTAAAAATGATAATTTCTTTAAATGCAACCCAAACTTAAACGCACGTACTTCTGTGCAGCTGAAACTTTACGCTATAGGCAGCTGGGATTGTGTGACATGACTGATGTGTGCAGCAGTGTGTTGCTGTGTGGTGTGTAAAACTCTAACTCTCTCAGAAGAGTCGGTGTTTATCTAGGGGATTACTGAAGAATGTGATTTGGGCTCTATTGAAATATTATGATTATCAGTCTAGCCAATAATTTAACATGAGCTACTATGTTTTTACTGTCTATATCTCCTTTTCCGTCTCTTACTTCTAGACCCCTCAGTCAACTCTGACACAGAACACATTAAAGTCTAGAAGAACGCACTGATCTTTCAATGGCAAGCGAACATCTTCAGACCTGCACGAGGCAGTGCAAGAAGTTTCTGTCAAATCCTGGGCGTTTATGCGTGTAATGTCTAATAGTTTTGGGTGAAAGAGGGTTTTAATACAATCCTATCACACGCTAGTCACACCTTGCAACAAATCTGGGACTCAAAAATGTCAGTAATCTTCAGTAATTGTGCAGCCATGTCAACGGCCAGCCCAGCCTAAAATCTGCCAATGAAAATAGGGATTAAGAGGGAGACAGAGTAAGAGAGTGATAAAGAGTGTGAGAGAGAGACAGCAGATGAAAAGCTGAAGTCTGAGGTGTCTCTATTAGAGTTTGGCTGTAATCCTCTTCCGAGGACTTCACTCGCCCTCCTGCGGTTCTCTGAGAGCTCTGTCAGCGCATGTGTGGGAGGCTACGGGTTTGTGCATTGCTTCAGTGTAGACAACTGAATAAAGGTGAGAACTAAACTCCCTAACCCAATGAAGGAACACATCAAACACGGGCAAATCAAAGAGGACCAATTTGCAAACCACATCTACAGATGTTTGTCACTGTGCAATTATGGGTTTCTCTAAACGTCTCAGTCAGTGAATTTTCTGCGCTTTCTAGCATTAAACACATCATCTCATGTGCTTGCATAAAGCATCTGGCATGACACTGTCCACAAAAAACATTCATAGAAAAAGAAAAACATATGGGTAATTAAAAACAGAAGGATGAAAGAGTGAGAGACCGCAGTAACATTGTCCATTGTTTATTGTATGCCTCGTTTTCATTCATGCTGTTTTTAGCCCTTGGACTGCATTGTGCATTGTGTGTAAAATTATCTTGTGCACATTTTTGTTGAGGTTTTAAATGATTATATTAATAACTTACCAGTAGCTAATAAGGCTGAAAGAAAACATAAGGAACTTTAGAGAAAGAAAGAGAGTGTGATGACATATATGCAGGACTTCAACTCTCAAACTTTAGACAGTCTACAGAGCGGCGTATCGATTTTGAGTCAGCACCAGTCCGCTAAGGGTCACAATTAGTCGAGGTTCCAATTGAAAAGAGCTTCTTTTTTCCCTAATGATACGACCTCTGACATTTGAGTTCCACCAGGGCTGGGTTTGAAAAGTGCATGGGACACATAACTAGAAAAGTAATGATTATCATCCCCCAAAAAAGATGTAGACATTTCTGATATATCATAGCTTCAATATCTGAGCTTCTAACATCTAAGTTTCTACTATATTGAATTTTCAGAGATTGTTTTCCTAATCGGTCAATTGTTAATTGCATTGAAAAGCACAATGCATGAAAAGCAAGAAAACAAAACATCAGGTACATTTCATACAGTGCATACCTGGACTGCGAGCAAGAAACTTTTTAAAGCCCAAAGAAACCTATAAACCTGCTTCAAAAAATAATGATATAATCGAGATTAGGGGAAAACCTAACAGTTTACATTGTAGTTCAGTTCTCACCATGGACTCCAGTCGGGTTTGAATGACTCTAGTACATGAGGTGGCTAATTGCCCCCAGTAGCCCGCGTTAACACCTCCGGAGACTCTAATTCACTCCGATAGCTACAATTGGTTTCAGATGGCCCGTGGGTACGGCGGAGGAAAAACTGGTGAGGTTCCCCTTCAGAATGAGCTAAAAACAACACAAATTAAGCCCTGCTGAGGTGGCCGCAGAAGAAATGGATGTAATTTTGGTTTAAAACTGCGTCAGACGTCAAGCTGTAAAGGGCTTAGTCTCTCATCAGAAAGACACGCCAACTGAGTGACCATTAACAAGTTATTCAGTTTACAACAGGTACAGATATAAATGGCTCTATATGGGGTGTCTAAAGGGAATAGTTATAAAAAATTATTATTTTTTTTTTTTAGTCACCTCACATTTCACGGTGGGTTTCGGCACCATTAAAACACCTATACACCTATGACAAAGACAAGCTGCTGACGAATTAAAGGTTAGTTTCTGACTCGCGCTTCAGTCAATTTCACAGCTCAAATCGACTTTCTATACAACTGGCTAAATTATGCACCGCAAACATTATTAATTGAGCCATATTGTGAATGATTTCAGCACAGGTGCGATTCTCCTTGCAACTGGTAGAGCAGCTTTGGAGCACGCGGTACTCACACACACACACCGCGCAACACCTGTCCTACTGTAAGCGATATGAGCACACACCACATGTCACCGCAGCTCACTTCTACACTAAAACTTTGTTTCCATTCAGAACGCATTGATTGAATGAGTAGCCCAATTGCAAAACACGTTTTTGGAACCGGAACAAGGAAACAACAAGAAATATGAGGAATAAGACTATTTTCCATCCTTCAAACACGCCTTTACATAGGCGATCTGGTCTGAGCAGCTCTGTCTGCTTCAAAGCCCCACTGCTACATAAAACTGAAAGAGTAAGCAGACTTCAGCTTTAATAGTTGCCTTTATTAGAGACTGCTCTGATGCTGCTTTGCGTCGGTGTAAATGATGCAGGATGAGTGCAGCCTAAAACTTTGTTATTGTCTTGATGGAGAAGGTATATTCTAACTTCATCCATTTATTTATTTTATTATTTTAAAATTCGTGTTACTGTATTAGGCAATTGTAAAAGACAGTGTAAGAATGTAATAATAAGAATAAACTCCTCACCAAACTCCTTCTTGACAGTAATCCTTTACGAGATCAAAATAAAATAGGTTTATCGGCTTTTTGAGAATGCTTGATCAGCGGAGTCCTTTCCAGATGTTTCGTGAATCACATTCATGGGGCAAATCATTCAAATACACTGAAGTTTCCAAATCCGGGCGTAAAGAAAATCTGAGCAGACGTGAAGTCAGTGCGGTGTTTCAGAAGAAGCCGTATTCACACATAGCCTTGAGCTGTCCGACTCTGTCCAGTTCTTAAACCTCTGAAAAGTGTATCAAAAGCACCCTGGACTGTATCTTCTAAAGGAGCACCAGTGTAGTTTTGGCTCGTTAGAGGGTCTCGGGGTCCTATGGAAGAAGCTCCGCTCTCCTTCGCTGCGCTGTCCGGGCACAACTGCTCCGCTGCGCCGCTGGGTCTGTTGTGAAGTGCGGGGCGTTTGGTGCTCTGTGAAAGCTTGGCTCACAGACTCCCACTAACAGTTTGAGCACCGGGCTCTGGAGAGAGGGAAAAAAATTAACTAGGATCGGATTTCAAACCGCGTCCCTGCTGCGAGTGCAGTGCTCGCCGCCTGCCGCCCCCCTTTGCGAGTTCAGGGCAGAGAGAGTGAGAGAGAGAGAGAGCCGCAGGCGCCTCCCACACCAAACCCGAATATTCAATCAACTTACTCACTGTCAAATTAGCTGCGCTCAGCGAACCCAAACCGAGCTATGGACCATGGAGACAGTCAGCAGAAAAACAATTAAAAATAGCAAATATTCTGCTGTTCATAATCTTTTCAGGGTTTGAAATATAGCGGGGCATTACAAGGTTTCAGTAAGAGCAAAAGTTTGAATACAAGTCAGTGAGGGCTGATGTGCACGCTCACGAAGACGCTGCCATGTTTGAGGAGGTAACCGCAGCTGTTCAAACACCTGGTTTATCGGGCAATGCGTCGACAAAGGTAGCTTATAGTGATAGGCTATTTATTAGGACATTATAGATTTACACACCACAAATATATCACAAAAAATGTCTGGTTTAAAACGGCGTTAAGACCAACTTCTAACTAATTTCTTGCGCCCCGAAAATTACTGAAACAAATCCCACTGACAACCCTCTATTGTGTTCTAAGCATTCAATTTTATTTTATTTTTTCAAATGAGTTTTTATTACGTGAAATAGCTTCAATTAGGTAATGCTGTTAGGGTTATTTAAGAAAACGTTGCCAGTATGCCACAATGGAAAAGTTTTTCTATCAAATGGTGATATACTTTTCTTATATTCCATTAAAATCTGCCACTCACATACTCGTTGATCATCCAACAATATCCTACTACAATAAATAAATACTTCAATTAAATAAATAACAGCAGTTATATTACTGATGTTACTATCTATTAAAAAGTCAGTGGGGAAATACATTACTTTAATTCCACTGCACAGATGCCTATTTTTCTATAGTGGTACAGTGTTTGAATATTACAACGTCAATGTTTTCTCAACTTACAGTAAACTATGTTAAACAGTGTTGATTTTTTAAGACCAAAGATGATGGAAAGAAAATAAAAACCATTAAGAAGCGATGCTCAGAAACGAGGTACTGGAGCACTTCAACAGGTGTCTTTTGAAGGTAGAAGTTTTGGAACATTTAAATGTCATTTAATTTATAAACAGCAGGGCATTAAGGCCGGCCCTTTTAATAACCATAATACAATACATTTCTTTATTTTTATTTTTCAGAATAACAAGGAAATAAGTAGAAATTAATTGTTGCCATATTGCAATGCTGTACGGGTTAAATAATCTGCACACTGATTATGTTTTAAAATGTAACATATCCTGTCACTAAATAGCATTTCTAAATGTTAACAGATCATTATTGCATGCCCCTCAGCTCATATTTTGCAGTAAAAAAAGCAATTCAGCATTTAAACTAAAAATGACCAAACATGCAAAAATGTTTCAGGCTGTTTGTCATTTCATGTCACTGACTAATTCTCTGACAAATAACATGCTGTTGGAAATAAAAGCAGAATGCGCTCCTATAGAAGCATGATTTACAATTATTTCGTTTTAACTGTAATATTATACCCCCAAACCGAGGCCATCTCTTGTATGTTTTGATTCTTTAACCTGCAGACATCTCAAGCTGCTGTCATTTCTTCAACAGAAACCAGAAATGCAAGTGTGTGTTTAATTACAGGCTGTCTGGTCAGGTATTTCAGCTTGTGTATCTGTACAGGTGTGTGTATGTGTGTGTGTGGTTTGAGATTCTGTCATTGTGTGTTGATTTTTCTTGTCATAAAGCTGTCATGTGTCTCCTGAAGGCTGATTAGCCGCTTACCAAGTGTCGTCAGAGTCGTAATTCTGTAGAATAAGCAGTAAAAAAAAGTCTCAATTACTTTTAAAGCTACAGACATGTTTGCAGAGAGAACTTTATGAGACCATAAAGAGAAGAAACGTCTTAATTACCAGAGGAGTGTGTGTGTACGTGTGAGGGAAGCAGAGACAGAGAGTTCTTAGTAGCTGTCCATCTGTGTTTGTTTTAAGAGGACGGCTGTTAGCCAGTGAGTAGTAAAATTAGCATGCAAACATGAGGATCCTCAGTCACATCGACACTGTTCTCTGACACCAGGGTTAAAGACATTCAGTTAAAAGACACATAAACATCACCCATTCAATAATAACCCCTGTTAGTCTATTTCAAAGTGCTTTCCTCTGTGAATACTAATGCAGTGTCACCATCATTATATCTATTAGAGCCTTGAGAAAGAAGATTGATTTTATTGATGGACAAGTTAGATGCAGCGCTGTTAGTGATGACTTCTGACCGCGGCAAGAGTGTTTCTGGGAATATTAGTGACTTGTTGGCAGCATGTGGTAAAAACTACTGCAACAACTGTAAAGGCTGAACAAGGGAGAAGATATATGACCAATAACTAAAAATGTATTTCCAATGTCTACTACTACAAAAAAAAAAAAAAGTTAGACACTGCTTTTAGCCCTGTATTTAATGCAATGATGTTTATTTGACCATGAACACAGTCAACCACTATCAAATGGCTAGATTAGAAATAACTTTCTAATAATTGAACTGTGCTAATAATGTAAAGTTCAAAAGATCAGTGTTTATTTGAAATACTAATTTACTGTAACAGTGTAAATGTCTTTACTGTATTTACTGTGTTTACCTTTGATAAATAATACAAAATAATAAAATAAAATGCATATATATATATAATATACATCATAAATAAAAAATATGTAGTACAATCATTAATGCTAATATTTTTAGTAGCAGTACTTATCATTATTTTTATTAATATTTATTACATTATTATGATTTTTAATGTATGTGTTTGGCAGTATGGTTAAATAGTTATTATTAAAAATTTGTTTTGGTAAAATTTACATTATGTGTTACATAAATGATCTGAAAAAAGAGAATGATGCTTAAGTAAAATGCATACGTGTAGCAAAAAGGAAAAAAAAAAAACGTACAGAATGCTGCGTCAGACATTCTGAGACTTGAAGAACAGAACGAATGGGTGACCTCCACCCCAAGAGTCCAGTGAACCCATGAACTCTCTCCCCAGATTCACCCCTCAGTCTAACCCCAGCCTCTGGCTACAACACACAAAAGAGCGGAGGTGAAGACGAGGGCCCCCCTTCACAAGAGGTTGAATATTAAACTGAGCTGCAATTATCCTCTGAAAAACACTGTTCATGGATGGCTCTAATCCATAAGGTTCTTTGTGAGCACCTACTGGCCATGTTTCACAACATCAGAGAGATGTGATTTTGTAAGCGGCAGGAGATAATCACAAATCAATAACTCCCTCATTGATTACAGATGTGGCTAAATCCCTGAAAACAACCAGGATGAGCATGATTTAAAGCATCGGTACACCACATGGCCTTTTAAGTGTGCGAAACGAGACAAGAATGCCTGTAGAGTGTACGTGTGTGAAAGGGAGCATTTGTAAGATCTTTTAACTAGTTTAGCTCTTATCAGAGCATGCTTTAACTGATAACCTAAAGAGCTGATAGCATTGTGTTTGTTTTCTTTTGTTTCCTTGCATATTGACTGTAAGTACGTGAATGTGTTGAACTGGTTATAAGTTTATTTTAGAGGTGAAGGTGATTTTTTTCTGCTTCCTATTCCAATCCTAATTGTTAACTCTACACTAGTTCTGCTGAATATTCTTAGGAACAATGTGCCAACCTTTCCAATTCAGTTACTGTTCGCAAGGTGTGTCCTCCAGCAAGGTATACAGAGTCTATCCTTCATCTGTAGACCATGACCTGCACACACACGCGCCCACACTTACACACTCACACACACAGAGACACAAAATCAAACACACACACTTATACACACCCGGATGCATGTATAATGCTCTCATTGAAAATGTGGCTGTGTAGTAAAAGTATAGGTCTTTGGACTCTGTGCAGACTTTGTGCATTTCTGTCCGATGCAGAGAGGAAACTGGCATATCTGTGTCACTAGTTCTATTTCTGTATACGGTATCTGTACACGGTTATCTGCTGGTACTGTAATGAATAATCAATTAGATGCTGCATCAACGAGATGTGAAAAGAGTCACGAGAGAAGAATGAGTTTCTTGCAGGAGCCTTTTCATTTGAGGATGTTCTCTCATCAACATAAAGAAAACAAATAATACAAGATGTCATTAATAATTGGATAAACAACAGTTAGCAGTAGAAATAAATAATATAGCATAAAAGAGTACATATTAAATAAATCACTTTAATATTGCAGTTATTATTTTTGAAACAATAAAAAAAATAAAAATAAAGCAAACCGGTAAACTTTTTTTTTTTAAAGGAGTCTCTTATGCTCACCAAGACTGCATTTACATTATCATAAATACAGTATAAAATAAAATGCATCCGTATTGAAAACAGTTGTGTTGCTTAATATTTTCAATGATACGTTTTCTGAAGGAACCTTTGATGAATATAAATTCCAAAAGAACAGCATTGATTTAAATAAAAATCATTTGTTATGTTAAATGTTAAAATGTCTTTACTGTCACTTCTGATCAATTTAATGCATCATTGCAGAGTAAAAATATTAATTTCTATCACACACATAAAAATAAAATCAGTGCATTTACTGTTTGTTTACAGTGCAAGGTAAATACTGTGCTACAGTCCTCAAAACAGACAACATGTAAACATCAAAGAGTATATGAATTTACATTGGACTAAAAAAAACAAAGGCATGTATACCTGAGAGCCCCTGTTTATCCAGCACACATCATCTCTCCCATCAGCATCTTTTCCCCCATCTCCCTCTCTGTTTCCCATCATCCTTCTGAAAGACAGTGACCATTCTCATTTGTATGTATGTATTCGAAGGTCTTTCTGAGGATGCATATTTGTGCATGAATGTCCTATAAATCTTTCAGCGACAGCAAAGCAGTCTGCACAAATTAGGGAGGAGATCACAATGATGTCATCTTCAATTGCACTGAAATCCAGCCCGTCAACATGACTTACAAGAGTCATATTACTAATGATTTAATAATATTTAGTTTCCAGTGGATTCATCAGACGTGCGTTATCATGCCTGATGATGCAGTGTTATTAAAGGCTGTAGCTGGATTTGTTCATCTGAAGCAGGGCAGATGGACTCTGGTCCCAGGCCTCTGCAACTGCTGCTGATCCGTATCCAAACACAGCAGCCCTCATCCCTGATCCAGTAGGCATCCCTGGAATTTTAGCCCTCTGTACCCCTCCCGTCCTCCCGCTCACCCTAAAGCCCTGCTCCATCTCCTCCTAATCTCCCGCTCAGACACCCTGAATTAACGCCGCATTCTCCGCTGATAAGAGTTTAATGCATTCTCTGAAGCATCGAACGTCCATAGCGCTGATGGGGAACAGACATGCTATATGTAGCATCTATATCCATTGTAGCTCAGCATCTGAGATGCCATTAGTGCCCATTTATCAGCTTGACTGCGGCTTTGACACTCAAATGGCACAAAGGATTTAATGTATGATGCAACGTCAAGTCGTTAAATGATTTGACCTATCCTTGGTACATTAACATAGCACATTCACATTCACACACAGCGTGTTTTTGCCTTGAAAATCTGAGACGCTAACAATGAAATGGTGGAAAAAAGTTTTGAGCAAAGGCTCCTATTGTGCCATTTTTAAGGCTCCTAACATTGTTAGTCTCGCTTAACTCCTCCTTTCCATGAGCCTACTCTGTTCTGATTGGTCAGATGACCCAATCTGTTGTGATTGGTCTGCCTCATACAGCAGTGAACAGTAAAATTACATGTTTGTGGGCGGAGACAAGTTGTTCACGGTAATTATACAAACGTGTTTTACCCTGTGACATGTAGCAGTCATTGAAGTGGGATTCGAATTACTAACGGCTTGTTTAGGCTGTTGATTCTTTATTTTGGGAGGTAATAACTTTAACTTCTGAATTTACATATTTGCATATCGTTTGCATTCACGTACCGCTACATTACACACTGCTTGTGCAATATTAGAAATGGCATAATAGGGGCATTTTAACTTTAAGAAAAGATGTGAAATGTGAACACAACTGTCAAACTCAATCTAGTGTGTGTTAAAACAATGGGAAAGTGTCATGTTCTGTGTGAACAGCCCCTAAGTGTACTGGCGAGGATTCAGTCTGCCGTCTTTCTAGCTTAGCATTCACTAATAAAAATGTACTATAGTATTACTACGGTTTTTGGATCACCATGGCACTGCCATGGAAATTGCTGTAAGGGTCACACAATTCCGCTACAACAGCAATAAAAAAAAGAAAAGCGGAGCAAATTAGTTTCTCCGTGTGCTTGTTTTTCCTTCACAGAGATTAGCTTAGCCTAGCATCTAACTCAATAAGCAAGTGGGCCAAGAACTGTGAGTCACCAAAACAAACAAAGAAACACCCTCCGCTGTATACACACACACACACACACACACGCACACAAATACACACAGAGAACAATTATAGAAGACCTGTTGGTACTCAGAAAGCAGCGTTGGTGCAATGTTTGTCAACGGATTTGGGAGTAAATCTGCCCCCTACATTCCAATAGAGATTCAGACTGAGCCTTAAGAGAGAGCAGGATTACTGGCCAGTCTCTATAGACCCCACTGTACACACAGCGCTCAGACTTAAAAGAGCCTGACCAAAACCTGCCACAACAGACAGAAAAAGATATTCAAACCATTAGAAGTTGAATCTGCAGCACTATGTATGTTATATTTAACAAAGCCATATGGTGACTCTGTATAAGCAACAGAGTGTACTTTTCCATATCTTTTTTAATTACAAATGTGTATACACAAATACTTTTACAATTTTCAAAAGATACATCAAGTTTACTAATAATCTTTTCCCAGCACCCTATTTAAAGACAATTTAAGTAATTATCAAATTACATGAAGACATATTGAGGTCAAAGTGGATCAAGCACAAGATTACATTTAGAACTACACTTTTTTTTTTTTTTTAAGTTATTTAGTTTCCCTCAGTGCGGTCAAAGGTATATTGAGTAAGTCTCTAGTATGATCTCCAATAACATTCAAATGAATGGCCATTATGCTAGCAGTGAATTATGAGGCAAAATGCAAACACAGCACTAATCTCCACTGCATGCAGTGTTTACTGTTGTACAACAAGTATTCAGTTTTTAACCATGGACTAAATCACTGGGTGGGAAAGTTACAGTATGTCCTTGTGTATGCGTGTTTGTCTTTGAAGAAGCGCCAGTCATGTCACAGTTAACAGCCAATCCAATAAGCCGGTGACATCACCCTTTTAAATATTTCACAGCTCTCTAAAGTTATTTCAGTTCTATCTGATCTTTTATGAAAAAAGTTTTTCCTTCAAGCTCCTCAAAATTTGGTTTTCACATCACAAATCCTAGAACAAAGATTCTGAACAGTGCAACTTTACATTTGTGTAGAACTAATATTCAGAACATCAATGCAATGTTTATGTTACTGTTCAGTTTGTCAAAAGCACATCTCTTGGCATGCATCATTACATGTCTGTTTGATTGAGGGTCTTTGAGGTGCATAAATGCCTGAAGGTGAATGTCATCAATGATAGTTTGATTTAAAATGATAAATGCTTTGACTGGATGGTGGTACAGAGGAGGATTTGATTTGGGGTGTTATTGTGAGTCATCTGTTCACTCCTGTTTTATCTAAGAGATTTATATATGATACCCCTAACAGCTCATTTAACTGTTAGCAGTAAGCATTAGCAGTGGTTTTCATACTGTGGGTCACACAATAGACATTTTTAAGAAATCAACTGGAAATATACATGTTCTTAAATTCAACAAATAACATTTTGATTTAAAAGGAATACTGCTTGTTATTTGATGAAGCACTGTGATCTGGGACAGATGGCACTTCTGTTATCCCTGCATGCTAAATGAATAAAAAATCAAAACAAAGCGGAAACTAAACAGTGTCTTTAGATTCACACACAAAACACTAAGAAATGCATGCTGCTGGTTTGAAATATTGGTTTTCAATCTAATTAGCTGTTCACTCCTATTTATATTGTATTATATTTATATATATAAGAAATATTACAGAAGAAACATGATTAAAATCTAAGGTCTTATATTGAATGAACAATTTATTTGGTAGGCATAACATGGATAACACATGACATAGCACTTCTGTGATCTGACCTACTTGTGATGCGTTATTTTTTCACCCTGCACACACACATACACATACAAGCTAAACCTGTGCTGTGGAGTCAAATTCACAAATTACTCTCATGACAATGTTCTTTTAATTAATCATCTGAATAGACTCAGAAATCAAGCTGCCGGTTAGGATCAGTTCACAAATCAGCAAATCCATCACAGCGGCTACTTAATCCAACATACAGTATGACGCACTGACCCGCAGGTTCCATGTCAGTAAATCATTAGCTTGCTTCAACATATTTGACAATTATATGACAATAAATGAACTAAAACAGAATAAATTATGTTTTCCCCTCATATTTCACTGCAAACAGTTTAGAGTGGGTCTAGAGAATGATTATGCCTCTCTAGGTGGTTTATACTGCACATATTTTTATAGCATTAGAAAGTGTATGTTTATTTACTATATGTATGTATTAAATGTACTGTATGCAGCATGTATTGTATACGCATAATACATATTTAAGCCCACATGTGCCATGCAACCTTGATTGCATAGTGATTATATTCTCATCATCTGCTGCTTGAATATACATTACTACTAATGCAACTGTATACTCTTGCTTTTGATGCCTCTTGTACCATAAATCCAGCCTTTACTGCTACCACATATCCCCCATGCTGCTAATGCTGAATGATTCATTTTCATGGTTATGAAAGAGACAGAGAATCTTGGCTCTTCCACAAGACACATGAGAATTATTATTGAGGTTTATATAAACTCATAACCTTGCTCTCGGTCAGAATTAATCTATGATTATTATGCATGTTTACACACTAGGATTCTAAACGTACTCTAACACACACACACACACACACACATCCTTTATGAAACACAAGCAGATTAAAGCCAATTTTCAGCTTGTTCAAGCTCTATTTTTAGCTGTTGGATCAACCTCGCTGATCAGGCCAACATCAAAAAGAAATAGTGATAGAGGAGGGAGCGAGGGCGAAAGACTGAAAGAGAGAGAGAACAGGAGTTTGAAAGTGACATGCAATCTGCCGCATTCGAGAGAGAGGGAGACAGAGAGAGAGGAAGAGAGAGAGAGAGAGGGTTAGATGAAACAGATTGAAAGAGGCTGAGAGAGGACTCTTCTCTTACTACTAATGACTGAGGGGGTGGACAAAGAGCCACATCTCTTCCCCCGTTCTCTGCTTCTCACAAAGCTGCCATCACTCCATTCTCTACCCCTTTTATTCACCTCTTTGTGAAAATGTTATAAAGAGGAGCTGATGGTTTGTTTAATATTATTGGTGGAGGTTTAGATGATGCAGCTTGTTCCAGCGTCCCCTCATTCGGTTTGAGTCCATCTCTTTGGCCTGTTTCAGAAGCATTATTACATGTTTAGCGCCTATATTCTCACACAGTCAGCTGGAAACATTCCTTTATCAATGTCTAGCTTACAGGTGTCCCAGAAAGAGCCTGATCCGACCCTTAAAAGTGAAATTTATTGGTTTAACTTAATGTAGTCAGGTTGATTGACTGATATAAAATGTATGTACTTATACCGCATGCATTGTTTCGGTTACCTGACAAAAAGATTTTTCTGCTTATACACTGAAATATTGCCCTCCACTGTTTGAAATCTCATTTCCATCACCTAAGACAAAATGCATTAGTTTATGATAATGACTACATAAAAAGTCAAATGCAAAGTCATAATTATGAGATAAAAAAACAAAACTAAATTATAGCATAAAAAGTTAAATTAGGACATATGTACATTTGTAAGTACAAATATGTACTTTTAGGCCTGGTTTCACGGGGCTTAAACTAAGCCAGAATTAGTTCAGTTAGGATATTTTAGTAATTTTTATAAACATGCTTTGGAAAAACATTACTGGTGTGCATCCTGAGACAAAACAAAGACATTTTAAGATCAGTCATTGCAAGTTTCTTTCAGCTGAAACAGCTCAGACTTACATTTTAGTCTAGGACTAGTTTTAAGCCCTGTCTGTGAAACTGTGGGTTAAAGTTCTAATATATAATATTGTACATTTAAATAATGTACAAAAAATACATTTTAGCTTAGTGACAGCTTTGTACCTTCTTATTATAAGCTTGGGGAATTTAAATTAAATAAAAAAAATCACGCAGTCATAATTACAACATACAAATACAAATCTGTGATATAACTCAAACTTACAACACACTAAGTTATAATAATAAAATGTAATAATCTTAATACAATGAATAAGATAAAAAATCAAATATGACAAATGATAACATGCATTGAACTTTTTACTTTTTAGGTCATAATTATGCTTTTTATCCCAATTTCAACTTTTAATCTAATAAGTTTGTAGTATTTCATATCTCTTTACTGTAAAAAAAAACGTATTTCTTTAAAAAACTCTTTAAAAATAAAAAATATTTTTGTAAAGCACCGGTTGCATGTCCGGCATGTTTCCCTAACCTGTGGCCCAAGGCGGTGGGATAGACTGCAGCATCCCTGCAACCCTACAGTTTACAAGCATCTTTGTCTTATTGTGCTTGCAGAGTGTGTTTTTTTTTACTAGTTCAAGTTTAAAATATGTACAAAAAGTCAATGCAATTAGACAAACAATTAAATTCAAGGGGCAATCTACATCATCTACATCATATGCAGCATTGCTTCTCAATTAATGTTTCAAAACAGTTTTGAACAGGACTGACAGCTACATTCTGACAGAGTCTGAGCGCAAAACACTCTCTTTCCTCTATAATTTAAGACCAGTTTGAACCTGTTGGTTGGGTGCACATGTTTGTGTCACAGTTTGGCAACTTTACTTTGACCGCCTCCTGTCACAAAGCTAATGAGCAGCTCGTGTTAAACGAGTCCAACAACCGTTGCGACCCTCCCACCGACCTCTAACCCCACACCACCAGAGAAACAGCAAGCCAAAGAGCGTGTGAGAAAGCGCACGGGAGAGAAAATAGAAAGATAGTACAGAGGGGATGAAAGAGCAAAGATTAGCTCTAAATAAACTCTGTCAGGCAGAAAACGGTAGGAGGCAGACAACGAAGCAACCTCAGTCCCAAATCTCTCTTTCTGTTTAACACCGTCTCTCTCCCTCCCTCACTCTGTCTTTTACTTTCTGGTCAACAATAGTAGGAGGTGCAAACTGCAGGCCTCATGAAGGTGGACTGTATAGGGATTAAAGCTTTTGTTGGCAAAATACAAATTACACATCTCCCACTACTCTCCCTCTCTCTTTCCCTCACTTCTTTTGTCTCCCTCTGAAGCTTCTCTCAGTGGTCTGCATCAAAACTTCTCTCTCACTCATCTTGCCTCCTTTAAAAAGGGAGAATCAGCCACAGAAAAAGAGGTCGAGAATGACAACTTCAAATGAATCTAATGCAATTTTGACATTTCTGGGTATAATCTCCACTTATCCTTTAAGATTTGAATTGCTTCAGCATGCATGGCAATTACTTCACAAATACGTGCAAGTTGAAATTACAGTATATTGTGCACATGCGGTCACACAGGCACGGGATATGCAGGACAAAAGATCTGAAATCACATCTACTGCAGAGATGGTGGTTTTTCTTCCTGCCCTGGAGAAAAAAAAACTTTAGATCACACTTTAAGCAGGAGTAAACAATCAGGCTGAGGAAGCTTTGTTAAAACTATAAAAGCAAGAATAGCAATTTTAGACCATGCCAGAGATTTAAAATAATTAGTGTCTTGATCATTAACCATCCGCAATCCAGTTTAATCCAGCGCAATCCAGCGCAAAATGTGCTGAAATAGCGCTGCAATGTGAGTATGTAAATAAAGTCATTAAATAAAGCACAAACACTCTCTGTTCTATGTAAAATACGCTCATTATGAACCACACCTAATGCAGAAAATTCAGCACTATTTTCTTGGCACGATTAACATTGTGCTGTTCTTGCCACTAACAAATTATATAAAGGAGGCTTTTGAGTGCATTATCTACTGATCATGGCAGAAGTTATTCATTAATCAAAACATTAACGGTTCGTGAATGCGACTCTGATAACCAAACTCTAATATGGTTCGTTCATGACATCGTAGTGATAGTGAGTGTGATTCATAGTGAGAGATAGTGAGAATGATTCACGAAGAGATTCGGTTCATAAGAGTCATTTGCTGCGTCCGAAATCACTTACTTCCCTGCTATATAGAACTACTCGCCTCGCATGCTGTTTTTCGCGTACTATATAGTAAGCGACTTCGGACGCAGCGATAGTATTCAAAATTCAGTAGGTGAGAAGTACCTGAATGACCTACTGCTTCCGGCCGAATTCTGTAGTAAGCATCCCATGGACACTTGCCTATCCCATGAGGCTCCAGGAGAGGAGGCGTCATGTTTGAAAAATGGCGGAAAGTTGAGACGCGGCTCATTTCAAATGTAAGTACCTCAGGAAAAAAACGTTGTTCATTGAGATTAAATTACACTTGTTTAACACAATCTAAATAAACGGATGACTTATTGAAAGTTTACATTTTCACGCTGCTGTGACGACGCATGACACGTGACAACATCAATATGGCGGATGTAGTACGTCCGAATTCCATTCAAACTACCCACATTCATACTTCATAGAACATAATTTTTAACGGTCGGGAAGTACGTTCAATTTTAAATGTAGTACCTATTAAGCAGTATGCGATTTCGGACACAGCAATTGGTTTGTAATCTTAACTGGCTTGAATCGGACTGCGCTGGTTGCCTTGTATGTGTTTACTTTATCCACTAAAAAGAACCGAATCAAAAGAGTAATTTGTTTGTTAATTTAACCGCTCTGCTGATTTTGTTTGCGTTTGTTTTTTTCTTGCACCGTGCAAGAATAACTACAACTTTTTGCTTTGCACAACATTTTTCATCCCATCACATTCAAGCTCATAACTTTAGCCACGGCACTAACATGTGGTTTTAAATGCACCGTGTGACGCTGCGTATGACAGCAGCAGACGACAGGTAACCTACTGGTGGCATAAAACGGTGTCTCTTATTACATTTTTTTTAAACATCGGTCATTGGTACAAACGTATTTAACAAAAATTCTAATAAAATGCTATAAAGTAACAGTGACTGAATATGGGTGCTTGAAAACAAAACGAGAGCTGAATATAGTTACTTTAGGATTCTAAATAGCTACATAAAAAGTCATTAAGTGTACCCAATAACACAGGCAGCATGAGCAAATCAATGGCACTGTCCTATTCAATTTCCTTTAAGTCCTTTTTAGGACAATCAATATAAAAAGAAGAAAAGCCACTTTTCTAGCCTGGTGTTGATGAATGTGTCCTTGAGCTTTACCAATGGGACTGTGGGGGTGTATGAGGCAAGAGCTACCATATCCTGCATACACTTATGAAATCAGGAACTCATGCAGACACTCATACAGACGGAGGTGCAGAGGGAAGAGCTGTCTGAGCCTCTGTAAACCTTTCACCTCTGTGCCAACCTGAGAGAAAGATGTTGGATGCCAGATTGTCTAGGTCTGTGTTTTTTCTCTTAGTCTTGGGCATTAGCCACTCTTTGAAGAGCCCACTGACTGATGAAGACCAGGTGTGACTATGTGCTTGAGTATGTGTGTGTGTGTGTGTGACAGAGAGAGAAGAAGACAGACAGACAGAGCGATATACAGACGGACAAGGAGAGAGAGAGAGCGAGAGAGAAAGGATGGAGACAGAAGTTATGTAAGTGTGTATTTATATGTGCTGTATTTTCTTTTATATGTGAATTTTAGTGTGTGTGTCTATACAAATTGTTCAAATGCCCTCCCTAGAGTGAGTTGTCCACACTTTTTTAAATGCATATTAATCAAAATTAGTCTACATTAAAATAAAAATAAATTACAGTTTAAACCTGGAAATAAAGTGAAAGTTTTATGATCTTGAACACAAATAAATACAACACTTTTTTTGTTTAAGAATAATAAAGGGTCATTCTGTGTCAGCTTAACCACAGGCTCCCTAATCAAATTTTTGATATTGTTGATATATTTGATAGGCCTATATATAAATATGTATAGTGACGACACCCAGATACATTGTAATATTCAGTATCCTATTTTTTCATCTTCATTTTTAAGGCCCTGTATGGTTCAAGTTTGCAGACCTTTTTTTTCTCCAAGTTTTGATAGATTGAATGTATTGAATTCATCAATACATGAAATGTTTTCAACACTAATAGGTAATATTATTTTATTTTAACATATTAAAATAAAAAATAGTTAATATTATGCAGTATTACTGTTTTTACTGTTATTACTGGGTTTTAAGGAGATAAAGAGACTTTCAAAAACATTAAAGTAAAAATAATAATAAAGCATAGGCAGTAGTAGGACTCACACACACATTTGCTGCGTCCGAAATCGCTTACTTCCCTACTATATAGTATGTGAAAAACAGCATGCGAGGCGAGTAGTATGTCCGAATTCATAGCATTCGAAATTCAGTAGGCGAAAAGTACCCGTATGACCTACTGCTTCCGGCCGAATTCTGTAATACACATACCATGGATACTTTCCTATCCCATGAGGCTCCAGGAGAGGAGGCATCATATTCGAAAAATGGCGTAAAGTGAAGACGCGGCTCATTTCAAGTGTAAATACCTCAGGAAAAAAACTTTGTTTATTGAGATTAAGTTACACTAGTTTAACACAATCTAAATAAACAAATGACTTATTGAAAGTTTAAAGGAGCTGTATGTAAGAAATTTATTGTAATAATCATAAAATGTCTCTGTTATGTTCAACAGGCATTAAGAAAA
>JAUMHR010000063.1:7234115-7252192 GCA_032361145.1 Enteromius fasciolatus | reverse complement strand
AACCAACAAACTTACAGATGCTCTAAAAGTACTTTTAATTGTTATTCGTGTTAGCTATTGCTTTAGCTAAAAGTTTTTGATTATTATTTAATTGAATTTTAACACTTTGTTTTATGGTTAGACCTATAAGCTGCTTATTAGCATGCATACTGGAATTTTAGCCATTTATTAGTGCCAAGTAAACACATATTAATGCCTTATTCTACATCCTTAATCCAATACCTAAACTTAACAACTACCTTATTATTATTAACTATATATATAAATATGTGTGTGTGTGTGTGTGTGTGTGTGTGAAAATTACAATAGAAATTTGAGTAGAAATTATGTTAAAATATATTTCATTATGTCATAAATGCTTGGCAGTACATTTGGAAGTGCACTTTAACCATATTTCAAAGACAACTAAATTACTGTAATTATTAAATAATACATAAAGATGTACTTAAATCCTACTTAGTGGGCAGTCTAATTACATTTAATATTTATTTTAATTATAATACATTTTAATTTAATTGCTATACAATTAAGTGTCTGAAAGCAGTACATTCAGTGTGCACTTATGTGTATTTAAAGTTTTTATGTAACGTGTGCTCTTTGTAATAGTCTGCTCATGTGTACTTCTTTTTCCCTAGGGAATCTTTTATGGCAGTAGTTTAAATAAGTTACATTTATGCCTAATTCCCAACCCAGCTTCTTTGTCCCAGTCCATCCCTGGAGTATGAACACCACCCAACAGACCACCCTCATGCATTTGAGCACAAACTGGATTTCACTGCATGTGTTGACAAATGCTATATTCTCAACATGGTATTTCATTTTGGCTAATGAAACAATTGTTCACATACACACGCTCACTGGCTTGTACACATCAAACGAGTGGCCTCAGGCTTTATTTAGAACTCACCATAAAGTGAACAACAAGTAAGTTTAGATTACTTACTCTCAAACAGATATGATACACAAGCAACTTGAAACGCTTCACCACAACTGTCTGGATTCGCTTTGTACTACAAAACCAATTTGTCCAAACATATAATCAGCGAGGAGGGATGTGCTTGTTTTTGAGTGTGGCCTTTTCTTCCTTCTTATATGCGTGCGGTGTATATACAGACCATATTTACACACATAAAAGGATGAGCAAGTGTCATTTGCACAACCGTACTTTTTTCGCCTGCTCTCCCAAAGCAAAATCTCTCTTGGGTGTTCATTAGTGAACACTCTACACCACACACACAGGCCTGTCGCTGGATCCCAGCTAGCATCAAAATAGCTCCATTTGGACTGTCTGTAGTTATAGCTGTCAGTACTATAGATCCGCCAGGCCGAGAGGAGACGCCTAATGTATAGCAGCCCCTAAAACTGCATATCATGCACATCAAATAGCTTCCCCGCTTTTTAGCTCAAGTTCAATACCCGGTACGTGTTACGTCTTCACCTCATCTCTAACAATGGCTTCATTTAATGATAGTGCGTATCGAATATTCCTCCCAATGTTTAGTCTGCTTCGTTCTCTCCCACCTCTCCGAGAGGATGACGTCAGTATAAACACATTTCTGTCTTTATAATGACGCTGCACGGGTCTGCGTGTGTTTGTTTGAACTTATATGATTGTTTTGTCAGATGTGATGTAGCCCTTTCGTTGCCCCTCCGTTAGGGCGACCCGAGTGGTCTGCGCCTTGTTTTTCACTGTGTGGGTGTGTGTGTAAGTGAGTGGGGGGGTGGGTGGGGGAGTCTGTGGCTGCTTTGGCAGGGCTGCGAGGCGTCAGCGCTTTGCCTCATGGGACGTCCTGGCAAAGTCACATACCCACAGCACATATACACACACAGACGCGCACACATTGACACAGATACAGACGCATACCCGCAGCTCTGCAGTCTAGATAATTAAAACCACACACACAGCAAAACACACCCCCAATCCTCGCTGTCACAGAATCGCTCTCCGTTCCTCTCTTTTAACATCAATGTGCAGACACACTCTTCAATCTTATTGACACGCAATTGGTGGTTGTCAGGACACTTTGTGGCAAACTGTGTGCATTTAGTGAGATGACAGACCCCAAATATTCAAATAGCCAAATATATGTGAATCCATCAACATTCCAAGTTGTTGATCCAGTTTGTTTGTGACCGGACAGTTGCAATTATCTCTAAATTAGCAACATCTGTGGCTCAATTAGCATATTTGCATGTGATGTGACTAAGTTTGTGAGTTTACAGCCTTGAGGGTTCGAGAAATGTCGTGTCTGTGTGTTTTGTCTTTGTCTGCGGGTCTGTCTCTTGTGGAATCAGGCTTTTCTGAAGTATTTTCCCATAAAACTAAAGCCCGGCTGTGGCTTCGAGCCTGCAGTTGCTTTTTTCCCTCTCTTTTTCTGTCATTCTCTCTTTCCACTTTTTTTTTCGTACAGGGTAAAGTTTCATTCACAATTGCTCGGCGAATGCTTCTGGTCTTCCTCCGATGATCTGTCGCTTCACGGAGGAGAGTCGGGGTGGGATTAGAGAGATGGAGGGTGATGTGACTTCATGCAAACACACACATACGAGAGCAACGCAAACACACACACACACACATGTTTGCTCAGGGGAATTGATGGTGGAGATCGAGACATATCGTCTCAAGCTGTGGTTGCGCTGGAAAAAACAAAACGAACACATAATTACTCCAAGATGGAGGATATCATTTTGATTTGCTGAATTTGGGAAATATTTGGTGGATGCATTAAGTTAAATCTAAATTATAGGCTTGAGACTAAAAGTGTTTAAGGAGAAATGGGTTCTTGTTTGGGTTGAGCTGAGGATGAATGGAGAGCGGGAAAGCTTTCTTCCTGTCATTATGAAGAAAGAAAAAGAGAGAAGAAAATAGAAAGCAAAGAAAGTTGTCCTTTCCCTATACATCTTTCACTGCATGCGTATATGTTGAAATCAGATTGCATTTTGCTAGAGAATATTGTTTTTTTTAATAAGGGCCACTTTTGGCCCTGAGGACATTGAGAAAATAAACTCAATTACTCACACTTTTCAAACTCTACTGTACGGAGTTTAATTCTTCACTGCACTGTCATTTCAAACAAATCTTAGCATTCTGTACTGAAAATAGCATTTTAAACCGTTTTGGAATAAAATGACTTGCTAAGGCAAATTTGCATAATTTACATAAATTACGCAATTTTTAATTCATAGTAACATTAATGTCAATTTCTATTGTATCGTTATGTGTCAGTCACAACACACGGATGCGCTGTTCAAAGAGTGACTACATGTAGAAAACGTATCCTTGCATTGATGCTGACACAGGAGAGTGTATGTGTTACGAAAAGAGTACGCGAGGCGTGCGAGCTCAAAAGCAACAGTGTTTAATAAAATCAAAGTCAGGGTTACAGAGGTAGATCGCCGGCAGACAACGTTATAGGAGACAAAGACAGAGGCGGACATAGCAAAGGGTCGAAATACCGTTAAACTGAGTCCTTGGGGAAGAAGCAGAGGGGAAGTCCAGGTCCGACAACAGGTAATCCAATGAGCAGAACAACGGAAAACAGAGAACACGAATGAAACGTAACAATAACAACAAATCATGCTGGAAGCTAAACAAACGCCAGCTTATATGCCGGTGGATATCCGGGTGGAAGTAAACTGAGCTGTGGCAATGTTTTCAAAATAAAAGTCCGGGTTGGAACATACAGAACAGAGTACATGAAATCATAATAAAAGTCCAGGAGTGAAAAACAGGGAAACACACACAACAGAAGTCCTGGGCGCTGGAGTGCCCTCCAGTGGTCTGAATGGGCACATCCAGCTGAACGTTACATAATGCTATGTGTCTCCAAAATGGTGTTAAAGTATGATTATTTTAGTTTTCTTTATGTACAAAAAGTATTCTTGTAGCTTCATAACCTTACAATTGAACCACAGAATAAGGACAAGTGTAAAACAATTAACTCTACATCAATCTCACATTTGAAAACTATGTCATAAATGAAGCAATCAACCATAAAAAGCACCAAAAGTGGAGGAAACACCCATGAACTTCAACAGAGATTGTGTTTTCCTTTGAGAGACCATGCTTGCAGGTATTTTTGTGTATTTTGTGTGTCTGATTAAGTAAATAAACATGGGCAGATTTTGTGTACAGGCCCTTATCTGTGTATTAGAACACAGCCGGTGCTCTGACTTCAGTGCTTATGTATTATAAGTCTGTGGGGCTGTGCTGTATTTGTTCTAGAACCTCAACCAAAAGAGTGACACTCATTTCTCCCCACCTCTCATGACTTATGGCACATGCATTTGTATCATCTGGATTCAACTCACAGCATGAGTCATAGTTCTTCTGTCACTGTATGTGTGTGATTTACAGTACTGAGACATGCTTGGTCTGTATAGTGGGTCTTTACACAAAAACCTTACACTGGAAAGAGGTACAGTCATGAGACTGGGTTACATAAAGAATGAAGTGAGTAAGATAGATATTAGAAGAGAGTGAATCACAAAGAGAGATATTAGTATATTTCAAGCGGATGTACATTTCCTCTGAATTAGCATGTGTGTAGCACATGGCCGTTTCGCGCTGTGATGAGGGGCCAACATAAATCAGCCCACTTCCTGTGTACAGCACTTTCAGGGTCTGCCACTTCCTGTCCTTACTGAAAGAGATCCAAGCACAATTCTGTTATTTTTAGACTGAAGCTTCTGTCAAAGTCAGGTGCTCTGCCTTGAGTAAATTGAGACCCTTGAACCACCCTTTATCACGAATAAAAGCAGAACTATTCAGGTTTGAATAGTGATGCTATACTACAGAAGATCAGAGGACATCCATCCAACTTGATAATGTTTGTTTTGATGTTAATGAGCATGTATTTTCACCACACAGGTATAAAAGTGCCTATTTTGAGCGGAAGCAGAAACAGGCTGATTTTCGTGCACGTCTTTTTTAAATGCAAATTAGCTGCTACTCCCCGCCCCCATTCTTTTCCAGAATAGATCTGCTGCATTTCAGCTTGTACCAAAAACGTTTGTGTGTTTTAAACCTTATTAGTTTAAACATACTGTATGACATGTTACGATTTTCTGAGTGCAAGAGGCTGTCAAAGGCATGCAAGTAAAAAACTATGTTCTCATTCACACACAAGTTTACTTGTGTAAATCAGGTAATTATGTCTTTGAAAGTAAACAGCTGAGAAATAAATTGCACATTTATATTAGATCTGTGTGGGAGCAGTAATATACGTTACAGTAAATCAATAAATCCACTGCTCTCTTGTCTCCTCTGAGGCTCTGTTAGCATGTTTTGCTCAAACTTTGACCATGGCATTTGAACTGGTACACCTTTGTCATTTACAAAATCAAAACAATGGCTCCTTGGGTGCAAACTTATATGTTAGTATAATAATGAGATCTTTTTGAAACGTCACAAGAGGAGCGACATCAGACGTGCTAATTTTTTTAGGGGCTTGCAGAAACAAAATTACTGGGTTAATCTTTTTTCACGTTTCCTTGGTTGGTAGATGCATCGGGAACCTGATTTTGAAATCTGGAAAATTTAGATTTTCATTATATGCCACCTTTAAAAGCTTTCTATTCTGTGCCATTTTGCTAATTTCAACCACATGCTTTCTTAAACCACACCCTCTAAAGACCACAAAATGACTGACAGGCAGGAATAATTTCTGATTGGCTATGGTGTGGATCGCTCCCCTTTTTTCTCTTAAAGTGATAGACTTTATAAAATATGATTGTCATCATTACCTACACTCATATTGTACCAACTTATCTTTTTTATTTATTTAACACAATGTTGGGGTTCAAATAACTTTGGACTCTGTTGGCTTACATTGTATTTTGAGACACTGAATTTTATTCTCACAGTGGAAGTCAATGGCCACCAAAACGGTTTGGTTGCCAACATTTTCAAAATTTCTTTGTTTTCCACAGAAAAAAGTCATACAGGTTTGAAACGACGCAACTATGAGTAAATGATGATATAACAAGAGCTGTTACATACAAAAGGTGACAAAACAAAAGTCTCAGCAATCAGCCTCATTTGACTTACAATAAGAGGACAGGAACTGGCAGGAACCTCTGGCTGCAAACTTTAATGTTAACATCTTTACTTTACTGCTAAATGCAATGTACTTCACCAGGTTTAAGACAGATTCTTAAATTTTTAATCCTACACACCCTTGCTTATCACGTTTGCTAAATAATATACATTAAAGTTGATAGCAAATATGTTAATGTGATTATGGTTTTGATGTCATCACATTTTTGCAGTTTAGTTGTCTGAGTGGAGTGGACTAAGAGGAAACTCTGCATTGTGAACATTAGATTATGTCTACTTCTTACTTGTGTATTTTAAAAGGAGCCTTAAATGTTCTTTAGAAACATCTCTTATGGTTACACAACAAATCCCATCATTGAATGCTGAGCATATTTTCATGATCTCCTGCTGGTTCATGCACCCCTCCATCCTCATTCACCGCTTTATGGCTGTACAATTTGCGGTGAGAGAAACAAACATCTACAGCCATCAATAACTCTGCTCTTCCTGAAAAGTCCACATATTCTGTGACAGAAGTATTTCAATCAAATTCCAGAGGCCAAGCAGTAATTACCCAGCATTCCAGGGCATTTTGTGGTTGGCCAGCAAGTTTGTGTCCCTCCAATTAGTGCCTCTCCTGTTCCTCAGTACTGTACAGAGCAATTCAAACTTCAGCTGGAAGAGTGGACACACAAACACAGTGGTGTGGTGTGCTGTGCTCTCTGTGTGTGTGCACTTCTCTGACTTTACAAGCTTTACCACAGCCTTGGAGCGCCCACAACAACAGCTCTTATGGCTCCTATAAAGATCCTCTTGCATTTTACCCTGAACGCCCACAGAAAGTGCTCATTCCAGTAAACACTAAAGGTAACATCCTGAAAATGTTTTACAGTCAACCTGACAATCTCTCTCTCTGTATCTTTATGTACTGATAAAAATTGTGTTCTATATTATATAGTATATAGTATAGAGTATATAGACCAGAGTTTGGGGTCAATTATAATATTACAAAATATTTACTTTTTTTTTTTTTTTTAAATGCTATTGTTTTCAACTTCCAAAAAAAATGAAAAATTAATATGTTTTCACAAACATATTAAGCATCTTAAATGTTTTCAGTAATAATAAGAAGAAATGACATCACAATGAAGACTGGAGTAATTGTGCTAAAAATTCAGCTTTGCATCACAGAAATAGAATAGACAATTTGAAAATAATTTGAAATAATGTTTCACATTATTACTGTTTTTATTGTATGTTTGACTAAATAAATACAGTCTTGGTCAGCATGAATATATATATAGAAATTTTACTTTGACTTAGTTTGTGATTTGCTATTTTGTTTGCCTTAAGTGCTAGACACTACAGTCATAAGTTATTCATTTAGCTGGTACTCATTGTCATTCATAGTTGATGCACATGATGCATTTGCGTCTATTTCTTAATGTGTTTTTGTGAAGTTTGTCTCCATTTTTAGTGAAGGCAAGTTGGGTATGTGGACGTTTTGCATTATAGTCAAAGATTTTGTGCCGTCTCATTCCTGTGCAGTGGGTTTTAAACATGGTCTGCTGCTTAACCTTTGACCAAACGCAGGCCTAGTCTACTGACCCAGACTCACACTGCCCTACACAGACTCCTCTCATCCAAATCATGTCTGACAGAGAGGAACGGCGACATCTCTGGAGGTCCCTGAGGGTTGACCTTTGACCTTTTCTATCTGGGGCTTAAACCCTCATTTACAGTCATGGTTTGGCCCTCATGACTGACCCCAAACTCCTTAGAGACCTCATAAAGAGACAGAGTTGAGAGGCCAAACTGCTCATTTTCAGTTACACAGGTTCATTGCTTGACACACACAAGAAAAAAAAAAAAGAAATAAAAAAAAGAAGCATATTTTACATCGCTGCCATCTCCTGTATGATTCAGCTCAGAGTACAGAGCCAATATGGGAGGAATACATTCATTGAATATGTGCCACCTCATTTAGCCAAAAATAAGAATGCAGCAATGCAGACTAAAGGCCTGTGGTGGGCTTTCTCTTGCCATGGTTTGGGGGGCTGGGCAAAGGAATCACGGACTGACTGAGGTGGAGATGTGCCAGATGGGCAGATGTTGGCTAAAGGGGAGCAGCAACGGAAATCCCCCCCTAATCCAGGCTAGTGTGCCAACCTAAGGCCATGCTACAGATGGCATACACACCTAGTGTCACAAATAAACCACTGCATCTTAACTGACAAATGTCAGAAAGAGCTTAATGATTTCTGAGCTCTTTCAATGCTATAGATACAGTATTTCTTTTTGTGTTTAAATACAAAATACCTTCTCTACCTTTTTGCCAAAAGGGAATGTCACAGCCTTTTTATCCATTTTCTATCATGTGCTGAAAAAGTAGTTTGGCATAAACATGTATTATTAATATTTATTACAAATATTTTAACAAAAATACTTATTATACTTATATTTATTAATACTATCAGTACATGCATAAAACCAAAAGCAAAAAAAAGAGAAAGAGAAAATTACATAATAGAAAAGACCCCCATGACTGTGTGTCAAGATGGAAATTTCTTCAAAATAACAGATAATTTGTATAATATAATTTGACATGGCTACCTAAAAACACATATAGTATTCATAATATTCATGATTAAGATGTCTCAGAGTGTAAGCTATGAAAAATATGCTATGTTTTATGCTTACACAACATAACACTTTAAAGCCAGGTTTTTCAAAACCATACGAAATCAACATTAATACAAGAGTTACTTCACCATGTGTTTCAAACTATGTGTAACTTTTTCTGTATCATGGACAGTTTTATTTGTCATTAACAAAGAAGTATGCACAGATTTAGTCCTTTAGTCCATACAGATAAAGAAAAACCATCTTCTTATCATATAATTATGCGCTTAAAGAAAACACATTACCATGTAATATAATTCAGCTACTTAACTTAATTACCTCAATAAATTTCAAAGCATTTGTCCGATAAAGGAGCAAATGAGGCATATTGAATGGCATGTGTGTGTTTGTGAGTGTGTGTGTGGTTTTATACAGATGTCAGAATGATGCATCATCCATCTCCCCACTAAAAAGAGTCTCCACAGATAGAAAGACAGCCAGCGAAGCCACACACACACACTACATAGTATGTACACACGAGAGCACATATGAAGAAGTTTTATTTCCCTTTTTTCTCGAGCCTTTCATCACAGTCTCCATATGTAACTAATTCAAAGTATCATCTCTGTGCAGTTTTTTCTCTCACTTTCTCTCACTCCGTCCCTCTGAAGTGGAAAATCTGAAGTAATTGCTTTCTGAATTAAAGAGTGAAGTCTGAGAGAAATACAAGCCGTCATTTATTTTTGCTTTCTCTCTCTCTTCCTCTCAAGTACAGAGAGAGGATTGTGTGAATGTACGTCGGTCTGACTGCGCCGCTGGATGTACCCCGCTTGCACTTTTACCTCAGAATAAACGTTTCTGCATGTGTGTGCGTCGCCGAAATCTCACCCTTTGCCCTGAGATCATCATTTACACACATACAGTACACACACACACGGTTAGCGGCAACGGAGCTCTCCAGGTCCTCGCTGGCAGCTCAGAATAGAAAACTCGTTTGGAAACATGTAATTGGATGGCTTGTGGATGGCTGTCGAGGAAACGATTGTGTGGGAGCGTAATTGAACGTATCGCTATGGCTGACACAACAAGGCCTCAAGTTCAGGGTGCTAACTTGACCTGCGCCTCCAGGGACCAATCATATCTCTGAATAAAACTAGATACTTCACTCAGTGAGAGAGAAGAAATCAAGAGAGAGAATGATTAGGTCTCCAGATGATGATGATTCTTGAGATGAGCATTTCTCACATGTGATTTTATCAGACTACTTTTTTCAAGTAAAGTAATATGAGTGAAGTAATGTGTTCCTTTTATATATATTTAGGGTAAAAATGTCCATGTCAGTCTGTTCCTCACATAAAGCCGTTGTGTGGCTTCAAAGACTTGGAATATAGTGTATGAGTCATATGGACTATTTTTATAATACTTTTATGGTGTTTTGTGTCTTTTTTGAAGCTTGAAAACCTTATTATTTATTCATGGTATATGGAATGAAAAGAGCAACCAGTAGACTATACTTCTTTTAAAAATCCATTTGATGATAGGTTATATAGGCCTATGCTTTCATTTATGCTACAGGCTGTAATTTTTTATTTGAAAATCAATGAAAACGTACACTAGCATTAAAACGTTTGGGATCAGTATGAATATGAATGTCTCTTTAATGCTCTTTTAAGGCATACTTCAAAAATACAGTAAAACAATTATTTTTGTGAAACGTTACAATTTAAAATAACTGGTGTCTATTTTAATACATTTTAAATTGTAATTTATTTATATGATGGCAAAACTGCTACGTTTTAAAAAAAACAATTTGATCATGTAAACCGAGTATTTGTGTGTCAAAAATCTTCCGAGATTGTACTAGTTTCGGAAAGGTTTTTTTTTTTTCAATCTTTTGTCTTAATGACGTAGTCGAGGATGGAACTCCTTATATGGGCATTTCTCCTGGAAGCACGCGCCCGCGCAGACATAGACTAGAACGAGATCGCGCTAGTCAATGCACTTCGCTCTGCTGCACTGCACGAGACTCGCACGGGAAGTAGGCCTGTGTGTTTTTGGTTGTAACGGAAATATAACCTTTTTAAGCTTTCCAAAAGAACCCAGCATTACGTGAATAGTAGATGCCATTTGTTTTTCCGGGGCAGTAACAGTTTTTCTCAAGTGTGACGAACGTTTTATAAGCAAGGCCCGGTTCGACGCTGGACTTGCACATTGTTTAACACTGAAAGATGGAGCGGTCTCAGCTACAAAAGATCCCGGTCATGACTCAGAACTGCAGACGGTAAGTGAAACGGAACACATTCACTGATAACTACAACTTTTCTCTCAATAAATTCCTAATTTGTTGCTCATTAGTAGCTAGTGTTAGTTGTTAAGTTTAACGTTAGGTATTGGATAAGGAATGTGGAATAAGGTCACGTAAAATAAGGCATTAATATATGTTTAAGTAGCACTAATAAATGGCTAATATGCATGCTAATAAGTAACTTGTTAAAACACCTAAAATAAAGTGTCACTCGTGTTACTTTTAAATGTAGCATCCCACAATGCAATATCTCGCGTTTCCTGTTAATAAAACTTCAGTGTTTATTGTACCATCCATTTTATATCATCTGGAAGACATGCAAAAGAACAACTGCTGCCATATTAATCACTTTTTACTCGGTTACTAACTTCTATTTAACACAGCGGTATATGTATAACTCTTAGTAATAGTAAGGCAGTTTGCTGTATTATTTTGTGGCACAGAAAGGAAATGAAATTGATGGCCTGCCATGCTTGCAGTACGATCGCCTTTGCCTCTGCTTGTGTCCAGCTGGTCAGTATGTGGTGAGAGACATACGAACCACTCGCTTCTAAACTGAGCATCTGAACACAAACACCACAAGATGAGTCCAAAACTGCTCTGGTTTCATGTTGCTTCCGTTTCCTTGCAAACTTACCATGGACCAGAAAGAAAGGCCTTAACAACTGCGCACACAAACCACAATTACAATCTAGGAGATCTACATATTCAGGATGCCAGTTTAGTGGTTGGGAAAGAAAGTAAAAAACAGAAAGAGAGGGCAAGGATGGGATGAGAAGGGCAGATTTTTAGAGTGATGAGGAGTGTCTGGTCTTATCTTGACCTGTCACATCACACAAGAGAGTGATGTAGTGCTTGGCCATGTCCATATGCCAGTGAGAGGAAGAGAAAGATGGCTTTTCTTATCAGCTTTATCTTCGTACAGCATGTGGTGTGTGTTTGTGTGCTGGTTTGAAAGAGAGCGTGTGTGCCATATCGTGCAGTCATTGTGATTGTATGATAACACACTCACTCGCAGGGTTCATGCTGTTTGGAGTTATTGTTTGTCATTGTGTGTTTAATGATGCAGTGGAAGTCAAGATAGGTCAGACAGTTTTTCAGAGTCAGAACCCACATCATAACACAGATATGGAATCTGATAGAATTACTGATTTTATACTTGTCTATACTAACAGAAAATATATTGATGGTTTTTGTTTTTTTCTTTCTTTGTTCTTTTTCATCTATATGCTAGTGACTGATATGAATAATAGCATTTGAATATACATACTGCCATTCAAAAGATTAGAGTTAGAAAGAATTTTTTCAATGTTTTTTAAGCCTCTCATACTCACCAAGACTCCATTTATTTTATATAAATATAGTAACAATATAGTGCAATATTATAAAATATTATTAAAAATAATAAATATAAGTTATTCCTGTGATTCATAGCCAAATTTGCAGCATCATTACTCTCAGAAATTATTATACTGTATGTTCATTTGATGTGCAAGATACTTTATTTTTATTATTAATGATAATATTGTTATAATTTTCATAAACATTTTCAAGACTTTTATATTCAAAATGTATTTTATATTCAAAATCCTCTCCATTTTAATCAGCTGAATTAATCTGAACTGAAAATGTGTGTTAATTTAATCCCATGCGTAAATAAACTAAACAAAATATTATAAAAATTAACTAAATATTATGATAATGTTATTTCATTCCATCAAATAAATAAAAAAATAAATGGTCTGTAATTTAGGGTGAAATCCTGTGGAATTCTGCAGCATGGATTTAAACAGGTTAAACTTTTAAAATTTTCTAGTTGGTAGCTTAAGGCATTGACAGATTAGCCAAAATATTTCATATTCATGTTAGGAGTGTGTAGAGCTTTATGAATGATGCTGCTCCAGTTCTGCAGAAATCTGTGAATGACTCTGTGGAGTTCAGCAGGCACAGATTCCATGTGGGCCTGGGGAGACTAAAAAATGAACGCTCACAACACGCAGCTGTGTTTTCTATCATCTTAATGGCATCACTGGTACACAATAATTGGTTTAGATGTGATATAACTGACCCGTATTCCATTTTTAGCACCCTCTTCCTCAAGCTCAGCTATTCTACCACAATACCAGCAGCGCATCAAAGAGAAGCCCTGCAATTTCCAGACAATCTCTTTTCCTCTTAGCCTAGAAACGGAGAGTGTGTTTTCCAGCGCAGGTCTTTGTTCGGTTTGTGCATTGTTCCTGCGGAGGGTGGAGTGCAGGGAGAACCGTCTGATGAAGATGTTCCCACATATACAAACGCTCACAGGAGATTGAGATGTATCTTCACATGCACACACGTCACGTCAAAGGGTCCGTATGAGACGCTTTAGAACAGAGTCTCATTCAGGGGTGTGGAGGAAGGGGAGGAGAGAAGGACGGAGGGTCGGGGTTTCATTCATTGGGTTTGAATGACTTCATAACGTCTCAATTACACACATCCCAAACTTTCTCATTTCAGACGTGCTTTGACGCTAAATTCAAAGCGATGTACTTGTGAGAGTTTTTGGGTGTGGTGGAAGACATCCTGAGAGAGTCTGTCGATGAGAGGCCTTTCTGTTTTTGCTTGGGGAGGTGTGTGGCTGTTGCCCCCTGGTGGCCAGGGTGAGAACCGCAGCCTCAAAGACATCACAAAATCGGTTTGTTCATCAAACAGCTGGTTTCGATAAACAGACTGTTTGTGTTATTTAACGAGGCACTTATGTGGAGTGATAAACTAGGTATTGATGTGATATTTTTATACGCAAACTGGTTTTAAGATTGAGCTGTTGATTTTGTTTGTCTGTGTAAGATTAATTTTGTGAAAAGATGTTCACCTTGTGACTCCCACAGCTTATCTTTCCCATGACTCCCTGCTCTGGTCTCTGTGGGTGACAGCCCGGCCCCTCCCTCGCTTTGCCCAGCCTTTCTCTAGTATGAATGGAGCCGGTTTACATCTCCATCTCAGGGTCAGGGTGTGAGTGTGTGTGTGTTTTCTACATGAGGTGTCTGTATGCTGGAAATAGAACTCAAATGTGTTACGGTAGCTTGGCATGATAAGTTTAGGCAATATCCCACTGGTCAACACACACACACACACGCATACACACAAGAGTCTGCAGACTCCATTGAATTACAGTATGTCAGCGTTGTCATGACTACACCAGCATGAGAGAGAATACCCACAGAGCTTCTCAGAAGATACTGAAATTACACTGTCATAGGTCATATCCATGACGACGCCCTTGATTTAGCACCAATCTCATCCCCATTAGCAGTCTAAAACAATGGAGTGGTCACTGTACGCCGTCTGTTCCGATGCTCGCACACAAAGAACTCCTGCTCCCTAACATATAGTTCAAATAAACAACCAACACAAGACTGTTTGATTTACAGAGGTTTACTTCCATTAATCTGTATTCACAGTTAACAAAGCTAGTCTTACACACACACACTTACTGTGCGCAAACTGTGTACATTTCCCATCTTAACAGGGCATTTTTGTTTGTTGCCTATACAGTATATACCGCATACACAAGTCTACATAAAGGTTATGGAGGGTTTAATGTTTCATCAATGTGAAACTTTACGATTATTATTATTAAACATTACAAAATTGTATGTTTTTGTATTTGATTTATTAAAGTATTAAAATGGGTGCTAATATTATACTAATACTATTAGTGTGTGTGTGTATGTGTGTGTGTGTATATATATATATATATATTATAGATTAATATTTATTTAATAAAATAGCTAATATATAACTAGTTTAATATTACTACTAATTACAATAATAATAAATAAAATAAAAATAAATTATTATATTTTGTTATTTTAGGTTATATTTACAAATATTTTGTTAATGTTATATGTTGTTAATTTTATTTATTTTATATTTTTTAAATGTGCTATTGCATCTTTCAAATTGTATTCTGTAAAAAGTATCCTTTGCATATTAGTTTTACCAACTTTACATGTTCACGGAAGGAGTTATTAAATAAGCCTTGAATAATTTTTATTCCCTATTTTGAAAACATTGCATTTCTAAAATTGTTCACTGCAAAATCAGTTTTGGTTGAGTTTTTTTACTGAGTGATGAAGCTAAAGATTTCTCTGCAATGTTTTGTTTAATAATTATTTTACGACATTAAATTTTAATAAAAGAGTAAGCTGAGTCAGGTAAAGAAAGAGTGAAAAAAGAAAGAAAGAGAAGAGCTTGAGTAAAAGAAAGAAGGGAAGAAGAATAGGATTCCTGTAGGGATAAAAAGGCAAGGGAAACGTCTCTCTCAGCACGGATAAATATTTGGGATAAGCCTGGTTTTCTCATGTAAAGTGGGTCCAAGCCCTGAATCCAGAGTCCACACACACACACACAAGTGGCCAAATTTAACTACATTAAGAGCTGCAGATTAGCTCTTTCACTCTCTCTACTATCTCTATCTCTCTCTCTCCCTGTCATATTCCTACTCACTCTCACACATCACAAACAATGGCACACACTCATGTGTGAAATGAGCTTCACAAACACACACACATACACACAGCACCTCACAATACATGTGCTGGCATCCTAATCCAGCCTTAGAGAGCGGTCTGGAACGGAGTCTCTTTCAGGACTCCAGAGGAAGGGGAGGAGAAGAACGGAGTTCATTGACAACAGTTGCGTTTGAGTGAGGATTTGGTTGATGATTTCATAAGGAATGCTCGAGTGAGCAGCAATAGACCCCCAGCCCCTCCTTCTCCTCATCTCTGGTCATTTACTCTGCTGGGGACATTTGTCCTCAAAAAGCCCCCCTCCAGAAACTTTATTTTTCTGTCCAAGTATAATAGACAGAACCCCTTCTTCCTTCCTCCACACACAAGCACACACTCCTGTTTTACTCCTTTCACATACAATCACACTCCTCGCCATTATCTCTTATGAGTAGGTTTTGTATGATAAGTCGTGTCTCAGGCTATTTCCATCCTCATAAACTCATAAATTGCATCATAAATTCTATCCCCGTTGCACAAGACTATTAACAGAAGCACATCACAGCAAAGTGACAGCTGGAAAGCTGGAGCTGCGCTTCACCTGTTCATCTGCCAATAACACAACGTTTAATATTATACGTTCAGCAACATCATTCTCTCAAAATTGCAGAAACTGAGAAAAAAGTTTTATTAAATGGCTAAATTGACTAAATTAATATTTTGCAATCAATTTCAAATATATAGTATATTATAGTTTTCAAACTCTACCATACATGTAGATTTATTTTTATTTTTTATTAATGGCCCAGGCTGTTGTTTCAAAGTAGAAACATAAACAGAAATGGAAAAACAATAAACATGTTATGGTTCACCAAAAAAAAAACATTATTTAACATTATATCACTTGCTCACCATTGGATCCTCTGCAGTGAATGGGTGCCGTCAGAATAAGACTCCAAACAGCTGTTAAAAAAAATCACAACACAACACCAGTCAAAAGCTGCATGATCTTTAATATTGCTTTTCCAGGCTGTCTTGCCTAAATCAGGAGAGAAATATGCACAAGTCAAACACTTAGGTTTTACGGTTTCAAGTTGAGCTTACAGTTAAATACTGTGGTTTAATTTACTGATATAATGTTAATATGCTAACCTATTAAAGTACGAAAATCTGTTTTGTACCTTTGTAATACACTGAGAACCACCAAATGCAGGAGGTGATGAGAAGTCACATGATGAACCAAAGCCCATCACAAGCAGCTTTTAAATATGAACGTATATAGAAGGTGCTCCGTGTCATTCATACAAACATTACACACTAGAGTTGGGCGATTTAATCATTGATTAAATCCTACTACACACCATTATGGTGAGACTCATTAAACTGAAATATGCAATAAACATTAATTTAACAACATTACATGTAACGTACAACCATGATAAACATAACTGATAAGAAAAAAAAACTAAGAAGAAACAGTTATTTCAAAGAAAAAACATCTGGGAATTCTGGAAAAGTCAGTTTACGTTTTTCCCCTGTAAATTTTACAGGAATTTACCATAGCATTTTCAGTTTTTTTTAACCATCATTTTTTACGGTAAGGTTTGCAGGGACAGACAAGCAAACTGGGGCAAAAGGACTGTTCTATTTTTTTTTTTTTTTTTTCCCTCTATCACTCTTGCCCATGCAACTTTATTCATTGTTTCTGCTTTGTATTCATGTCTAGTAGACTAAAACTTCTATGTATATTCACTTCCTTATCTATTCTATTACATATACTTCAACATTCATGCATGCGGCCCACTCCTATCTCTCTCTAACATACATTCTGGGCTTCATTAATATTCGTCAGATATGTTCCTGCATGCAACTCGGCTTGGTTATTTTATTAATTTTTTTTAGAGCTATTAAGGGTGGGGGCTAATTGTGCTTATTATGCATAAAAATGGGACAGAATAATTAAAATAAACAAGAATCAGGTCAGAGGTCTAAAATGTGGTAGTGCACAGGATTTTATTTAAAAAAATTTGATGTGTTTATCTCATATTTTCAACTGAATTGTAAAAGCTGTGCATGCACACAGGAAAACACTCCTCATTATTTGGAAATATTCCTCAGTATTCAGCATAAATTTTCTGTGCTACAGAGCAAACTACTGGTGGGACTTAAAGAGCTATTATAAAAAGTTAATGCAGCTCGGGGTGAAACACTGCAAGGGTACACATTCCAAACGTGCACAGAAAAATGTCAAGGTTTTTGATTTACTTCTATATTTTCAGGTGAATGTTAACATTACTTTACAATTGTGATAAGGTACATACTTAATAAGATATAAATCCTTAGTTCATTTATTAAAGGAATAGCTGAAAAATGACCAGCTAAGATGTACATGTTTGTTTTTTCATCTGAACAGTTTTGGAGAAATTTAAAGTTACACAACTTGTTTACCAGTCAATGGGTGCCGTCAAACAGAATGAGATCACAAATTGTTTCTAAAATAAAAAATCCATTAAAAGCATTAATCCTGTTTTGTGAAGTGACATGCTGCATGTTTTAAGAAACAAATCCAACATTAAAGAATTATGGCCCGGTTTCACAAACGGGGCTTAGCTTAAGCCAGGACTAA
>JAUMHR010000063.1:7213163-7224869 GCA_032361145.1 Enteromius fasciolatus | reverse complement strand
TCAAAAATCCTTACAAAATATCAATTAACATTTAAACATCTCAAATGTTTTCATCACTGATGATATACATAATAAATGGACTAAATTTATTTTAAAATGCATTAAAATATAATGCAAGTTTTGATTTAATAACATTATTGTTTTTATACTGCATTGTTGATAAAATAAATGAAGTTTTGGTGGGAATAAGAGACATTTTAAAATATCTTATCACCCCAAAACCTTTGAATAGTGTATATTTAGAGAAGAAAAGTGGACATCACCTCAAATTCTGAACTAATTAACTAGTTGCTTATTAGCATACCTATTAATAACATATTGGCTGTTTATAAGTACTCATAAAACATATATTCTTCATGATCATACTCTACATCCCTAATCCTACCCAATACCTAAACGTAACAACTACCTTACTAATTATGAATAAGCAATAAATAAGTAGTTCACAGAGGCAAAATAAAGTGCGACTTTTTCTCAGGCCATATATACATGTAAGTGATGGCTTGTTCCAGTACAACGCGTTTAACCCCAGTAACTTCAAATCATTTGAATAAAAGACAAATACTCAAAATGACAAGTAACTAACAGGAATGTCAGGCAGTCTTTCTAATCCACATAGTCTCCAGCTTCCTGAATGACCTTCTGCACATTTCTGATCTGCACCTCCAAAGTGGCCATATTTGGAGCGTTCACAGGGTGGCTGCGTACGTTAGATTTGTCAGGGGATCACCTTTCCCTCCACATTTAAGGGCCCTAGGGTCTGAGAGTGGGTGTGTTATGGGGCACAGTTTGGCACAGAAATCAAAATCTCCATCCGAACACTTGTGCGCGTGTGTGAGCGTAGGCAGTTTTTAACAGGCTTTTAAGCTCTTCTCTTCCGTTGATGGAGCGCAGTGGATAATGTCACATGTAACCCTTGTTGCCGTGGTGACTGACCCCTAAGTCATTAGATTGATATTTGGGGGGGGGTGTATGGGTGTGGGTAGTAATTTTTTTTTTTTTTTTTTTTTTTTTTTTTTTGATCTGTGAACTACCCCCTGCCACCCATCTCTCTACTCTTTTCATTCTCAGCCAGAATAGCTGCAAATACTGTTATGATTGGCAGGGTCTTTTCAAGTGTGGGCAGACATGATGAATTCTCTCTCACTCTATCCCATTCTACTTTTTTTAATATAGTAACCCCAGCAGAATTGTAGAGACAATTTAATTTTTTTTTTTTTTATGGCTATATATGGCTCATGCTTATGCCTGGTTGACACAGATATTATTGTTTCTTTTTGTAAAGAATCAATCAAGAAAATATCATGCAAAATTGTAACTAAAATTCAGGGGACGTTGTTACTTCACCACAAATAAATAGAAATAAATAAAATCAAATAAATAATTACAATTATTTTTTCTAGTTAATGTACAATTGTGAAGTTCTAAGAACTTTTAGTTTTTTTTCTCATTTCCACATTAATTATATCGTAAACGTGTACGCAAAATTGACACTTTATGAAAGTAAAATTTTGGCATGAGACTTCATCTTTTCTATATACTATCAGAATGAAAGCTAAGACGGAGAGTGAAAGAGATACAGCGAATAGAACAGAATAGAGATGTTAGGATATTAGCACCTAAAAAAAAAAAACATCCAAGAAACACTTTTAAATGCTGAACTCTCATTAAGGATAAAACGCTCCGACTGTATCCGAGATGTGAAGAAAGCTTAAGTAGGAGGGATGCAGTTGAGAAAGCGAGGACGATTTGAGCTGTGGCACTGGGGATACGATCAGTTCACACGTTCAGTAAATGAGAAGTGAAAGAGAGTTCAGTCAGTTCAGAGCGAGGAGAAATCTCTCTCCCGTGAGCGAGATGGGAAGCAGAAGTGATAGAGACGCAGGGCAGACTGGGATTACTTGGCTATACGCGTTTATTACAAGAGATATTAGTGTGTGATAGAGATGGAGAAAATGAAAAGGGAAGGATTTATGAATGTGTTTTACAAACTGTAGACAGGCTGCATCAAAATGATCAAATGTGAATTTGTTTTCCGTAGAAACAGAATTTTTTTTCAGTTGACAGACCTGTAGGAAAATTGTGTTTTAAACTTTGCTCTTTGTCAACATTTATTTGCTTGATGAACACACGGTAACACTGTAATGCATTTATGAAATCATATTTGTTATTTATTTATTTTTTATTGTTTTTTTAATTTACATGGTCATTTCAGACTTTGTTTTCATCAAGCAAAATGAAAAACAAAAATGTGTTTATTCACACATTTTATAAAACTCAATTAATTCAGTAAAATATGTTTTTCTGCCTCAGTCTTCACAGTAATACACACAATAATGTATTTACGAAATGTACTAAGCTGCAGCTCTCCAAACTTTCAAACCCTGTTCCTCCAGTATGCTCAGAGTTGGCTTTAACTTAGTGGACAGCCGTTTAGTTGAGTGTCTTTTCTTTTGCACCAAGGCCATTGGTAACTATGGCAACCTCACCCTCTCATTGTCACCAGGACTTAAGGCTAGAAAACAATGCACGCTGTTATAAAAGGTGTTTGTGTGCGTGTGTGTGTGCGTGTGTCAGTGATAGATGAAGTGCAGCGTGCTCTGCAGATATATGACTCTGTGTCTGACTGCACTACAGACCTGCCACTGTTTTAGCTGCAAACATTTCACTCCCAACTTCCTACAGACAGCGAGAGGGAAAAAGAGAAAAGAGAGGAAGAGGCAGGGAGGAAGAGAAAGAGACAGATTGGGCAGGAGTGCTTTTAAAACTAGCACGACACAAAGAGCTAATTCAGAAGCCGGCCTGCACCTGCCTCCATACACTGTACAGACGCACACGCTCTCACAGTAAAACTTTACACAGACAAGAATGCCTTGTCATTGCATCTTTGTGTTTTCATGCTCAAATGGGCACATTAGCCACAATGCTTTGCTTCTTGAATCGAACGAGCATACTAAAAACTAACCCCAGAAAGTAAACTTTGAAAGAACTTTATTGTACATGGAAATGGGAGGCAACGTGAAATACTTTTGGGAAGTTGCTGTCCTGCATGATGTTGAACTCTAAAACTATTCTGGGCGTTTTTTGTTTATCTCTTGATTTAATAATTCAATTTCTCAGTATTATCAACTTTTAACTCTGATTTTAACTAATTTGATGTAAATGCATGCACGCAAAATATTTACTAAATGATATAACAGACAATAATGATTAAATAAGCCAATAAATGAATGAAATATATTCAGATAATTATAGTAATAGTAATAATAATAATTATTATTATTATTATTATTATTACATTTGTTCAGTTAATGCACTGAATTCATATAAAGCCATAAGCTGCATGCAAAATAATTACGGAATTTTAAACGGATTATAATTATTTAAAATTAGTTAATAAATCAATTTAATACATAATTCAATAATTCAAAATTAATCATAAAAAACTATTCTAAATCATTTCTGTTTTTAAATTATTGTCTCTGTTAATGCCATAAAATGCACTTTATGAGAAATTGTAAAATAGATATCAGTTAATAAAATGAATATAGTAATTTAATGAATTAATTTGATAAAAGGTTAATCTTATTATTAACATCCAGTTGTTAAATAAACAACACATTTTTAATATAATGGCATAACAGCTGAATGCAAACTAGTTATCCAATTATAATAATTAAAGAAACCTAATACATTTAATGTAATAAACTACTTCAATGTATTAAACAAATAATTAAGTATTATTATTATTATTGTCATTAATATATTTGGTAAATTAATTGAAGTAATTTAATAAATACATTTTTAAATGTATACACAGCTTTCATGACATGCATTAATGGAAAATGATGTAAAAAAAGATACATGAAAATGATCAGTCACAGGACAAGAGATAAACACCTTTCCTTGAACATATGCAAGTGAACAATAAAATTGATGTGTATTTCATTTAGATTACATCATCCCCGCTGTGAATTTGTATTTCTCGAGACACTAAACAAACCAAATAAACATGTCAACAATTTCCACACAACAAACACACACCCTCTTCTAATCTATACACACTTCGTCATCCCTCGCGAACACTGCAGTAGCACATTTTCTCACTAATAAGAGGCCAGAGGTCTGTTTGTGGGCTAGTTCACTGGGTGGAGGAGCCTTGGAAGACTCTTTTAAGAGCAAGAGAAAGAAAAGGAGGGCAGCCAACAGGATGGGGGCTGACACCACCCTGTGCGCCGGGCAGTTTGGCAACCGATGTGCCCTTTTCAGGTGGCATCTGTAGTAAAACTCCAACCACACAGTCTTGCGCTGCTGTCACAATACAGTCTGGTATGGCATGATGATGACACTTCAAACGTACAGCTATGAGCTCTGTGGAGACACACAGCGCCACCCTCTGGTAGCATTTATCACCATGCAGTTATCATCCTGAGACTGAGATCTAAAAATGTGAAAACTGATATGCTGCTATTTGTACAGGCCGTTTGCTGAAAGATGTGAGGACCTACAAGAAAGAAGACCTCATCTCAACCCCTGCACTGGGAAAACAATCAATATTTCACAGATCTACCGCAAGTTTTGGGCTTATGGACCATTTGACTTGAAACACAAGCGCATTACAGAATGGTGAAAGTCAGACAAGAGGTCGGTTGTTGTAGCCTCTCGCTGTATGCACTTATCAACACTGCTGCGAGAACACACACACAGCATTCGGCCCTGTTTACTGTGTTTCTGAGGATTTATTTAGACTCTGTTTTTAGCGTAGCCAAGCAAACCACTGGTATTTCCTCCACATCTCGCTGCTGCCATACACAAGCCCCTGTGTGTGTATTTATATTAAAGACATGCTGTAGTTAACTCTCTGTGGGTTATCAGGCTTCTGTAGAACCATTCTGCATTCAGTACGATCTGATCCGGAGTCACTGTTCAGCATTTGATACACTTTAACATAGAATTTGATGGAAGATGACAGTAGGTAACAAATACAACTAGTCTAAAAATACTAGCCTAAAAAGTTTATATATTTTATAAAGCTTCTTAAGGTAAAAACTTCACATTTCCACTATATTATGATCATAATAATGCTCATATTAGTTATTATTATTATTATTATTATTACCGATGTTCTAATTATTTATTTAAATATTGAACTAATTTGCAATAATTATATCATTATTTATTAATTAATTACTTCGCATTCAGTGTTTATGTGGCAGTTATTATTAATAGGAGTAGTAGTATTACAGTAAATGTCAGTAAATTGTTGTCAATACACACACATATATATATATATTTATACATATTAATATTAAATACCTCTACAGTTTAGCATGTCACGTTGTACAACTTTAACGTATTTCATGTTGTTTTGTCATGTTGTAAAATGAAATATACAAAATGCTCTGTTATCACAGTTGCCGATGGCTCCGTGGTGGTATTTGAGCCAATCGACATTAGGATTCACTTTTTTATGTCTGCCTGCATCGATTTTGTGTCCTTTATAAAATAAAAATAGACTTGTGCTTGAATAATGTGAGCACAGAACATGACAGGAATAGTGACCGGGGTATAAATGGTCCTTTATCTCAATAACTTAAACTGAGATGGAAATGGGAAGCAGAGCAGAAACAAAGAAAAGCGAGAGAGCTGATGTATTGTAAATGAAAAGCACAGAGTATATCTACCTCCATCTGTCTCTGTCACCGCTCTGCAAGAAAAGGGGAGTGCAGCTTCTTTCACTGCCTTTTTTCCCCCTTCTCGCCTGTTTCTGTCTAAGTCTCACACTCCTCTCATTTCTCATGTCTTTTGCTCTGTCACCAAGGTGCAGGAGCCTGAGGTGAACTCATAATGAGCTTGTGAAACTCACTTTTCCTATTGTTTTCCTGAACTAACGCACACACTCCGAGTCTGTGCTTCAGTTGGGTTTCCTCTCAATGTACAGACAACAGCAGCCTTGATCTTTGCTCGGCTGTAGCAGCACAGTGACAGCATGTCTCAGGTAGAAGTAAGACCCACTAATGATGCCAGCGCTCATGTGCACATACATATGAATAATGGATTTGCTTCCCATATCGATATCAGAATGCACTGTCAAATGACAACCACTATAGCATTTTATGTAGAACACATTTTATTATTCTCAGCCATTTGTGTGCTGATCGTGTACATCAGTGTTGTTACTGTTAATTGAAGTAAATAAATAAAATGTTTAAATATTAATATAAATGATCAATATAAAAATTAAATATTAATATTAGATGAAGCTAAAGTTGGAATACTAAAATTACATAAAAAAATAACAGTGCTACAACAATAATAATAATTACAAGTATGTAGAAATGTAAAAAAAAAAAAACGTAAAGCACATTCAAAATATCCTGATAAAGTATAATGAAGATTTTAATGTCATTTATGGCTTTTGCATCTGAACTCTTCAAATGCTAGTTTAAAATATTAATAAAAATCTATAGTAGTATATGAGAGCAGTGACATACTCATGAATTATTAATGTAACAGTGATTCTACAAATATACACTTTTTTAAAAAATATTTAAGTCTATCATGTAGGCTAATTCATAAACAATGCTACATCTTAATGGATACATTTACAAATTACAAATAAATACAAATAAACAGCCTATACTGGTACTGTAGGCTTCAGGTTAACAAAGTTTCAGTAGTAGTAGCTGTTTGAAAAAAAAACTACTGTCACTACTAAAGTGTGTCTGTCTTAATATAGACTACAAAACTTACTTGTTCTACTAAGGTCAAAGAAAGCCATGAATGTATTAATAAATAACATTTATCAATACATTTAGATAGCTTTACTGAACCTGTCTGCTTAATCTGACATTTCCTTGAAATATATAGTTGCTTATTGGAGCAGGGCCATTTGAAATGTTTCTGAATGTATCTAGCTCCATCTAGTGGTGAAATAAATCAACTTTTTGTAAATCAGAGCGAATATCATTAGATTTGTGGTGTGCTTGGAATGGCTTGTTTAGGTCAGATCTTCTAGGTATTAATCTGCGGGGTTAAATAACACTTGATCAGGGGGTTCGATTTCTGATGATCAGTAATGTCATGATGCAAGTACATAGAGGGGCAGTAGTGGCCTAATGGACCCAGATGTTGCAGGGATTGCTCCGGGTGTGTGTCCACGGTGTGTGTGCGCTTTGGATGGGTTAAATAAAGAGCGCAAATTTCAAGTATGGGTCACCATGCTTGGTCACTTCGCTTTCACTTTACATCACTGCACTACTGAAAAATTCAAAAACGATCAGCAAGTTACCAATCACTAATGTTCCACACTAGGTGGCGCAGTAATACAGGCGGTGTGGAAGCCTATGGAAATAGCGAAAAATCTCCGAGGATATTTTTCCCACAAAATAAAAAACGAATTAATGAATGAAAACCAACTGACCTGCAGTTACTTGTGCATTGCATTTATTTATTTTTCTTTTTTGTGCTTTAACGTGAGAGGGACAATGCAATATTAAAATGAACTTTATTCTCCTTTTTACTTTAGCTTCAGTAGACGTTGACTTAATATTGTATTTAACGCTATATTTTCTTATTTTAATTCACAAAAGAAAGAAAGATCACCCTATTATTGAACACCTGCCTCGGACCCCCTAGTGGTCAGGACTCTGATGATTCGTTCATTCATTATTTTCAGAAGAACATTTATTAACATGTGTAATGATGTCCAATAGTCCTTTAATGGAATTTCGTCTAAATATTTTTGCAGTTTTGGCTATTGCTAAATAACTAATTTTATGTAAAAAATGCACGTTGAAAAGAAAAGAAAAACCAACTGACCTGCAGAAAATAACTTTTAATCTACAACGCGCTGGAACAGAAACCGGTAGAAAAGTGTCAAGTAGCCTAGGCTAAGAGAAGAATTAAACAGCTTAGAAGCTTCTAAATTTCGATCAAAATTAATGTTCCGTAAATTATGACATTCATGTTCATTTTATTGCTCCTAAACACGAATTTAAAATGGGAACGGTTTACTAAATAATATAGGCTACCGCTCGCAAAGCACCCGTTATAAGCTATGCATATAATTCTGTTTGTACCAACAGTTTTAGCTGTTGTATAATGAACGGATGGCTTATTTTTAGAAAATTATATAATGAAATTGGAAATTGTGCCATTGTAGCGTATTTGTAAATTTAGTATTAGTGTTCAGTAACAGTTTATCAGTTTGTTAAAATAATAATAGGCTACATAATTGTATACAATTAAATAGTAATTAACCGACAATTTATCTAGCCTAGTTAATTCGGTGATGGTCATTAATATTTTTGTAGCCTAGAGATCATTCAATTTTTTTAGTGGCTGTAAATATCATAAATTATTGCATTCAATAATGCCACAAATTGTTTACGTGGTTCTTCAAATCTGTCATTTCAGGACGGAAACCGACTCAGCCATAACCTTTAAGCCTTTGTGCACAGTATAAAAGCAAACATCAGTTTTTATTTTGCAGAATTATTTTAGGATATACTCGTTTGTCAAGTCCTACTACGCTGGCCTACATTCGGCATTCTTCGTTTTAACAAGCCTGTAGTCTATCGGTTTATGAATGACTTCAATCATCTCCCCGCAATCTCAGTCTATACGCCACGCCTACTTCTAAGAGCTCGCTTGCTATTCTATTGGCTAATCGCAGATTAGACACTGTATTTGCCGAACTTGGGTGTAGCCTATATATGACCAAACTTCACTCACAAAAAGCAGCCACTTGTTGCTTTTAACCTGACCGGTCAGAGATTGCATTGTGCGTTACTGTGAGAGCGTGGTCTCCAGAGACAAACATTTGCCTTACAGGCACTGGAGATATGAACACCATCGACGCGCAGATTCATAACAATAGTAACGCTGCTGTCAACCCTCTCCAGCAACTGCCAAAAAGCGCGCACGAGACACCGGATATGGCCGTGTATTGTGACAACTTCAGTGTTTACCACCAACAGAGTCTACCTGCGGCGCAAAGACCAGCGGGCTACGGCCTGGGGGACTACGCGACCCCAAACCCATACCTGTGGCTCAATGGACCCAGTGTCAACTCCTCTTCGTCATACATACATAGCAACAACAGTCCGTCGTTCATCCCTCCATCTTACGGTTCTCAGAGGCAATATCTCACCAACTCCTCCGGGTTCGCAGGTCCGGACTTGGGATGGCTCTCCATCGCGAGCCAAGAGGAACTGTTAAAGCTCGTGCGCCCGCCTTACTCGTACTCCGCTCTGATAGCCATGGCAATACAGAACGCGCACGAGAAGAAGTTAACTCTGAGCCAGATATATCAATATGTGGCGGATAATTTCCCGTTTTATAAAAAGAGTAAGGCGGGATGGCAGAACTCCATTAGGCACAACCTTTCTCTGAATGACTGCTTTAAAAAAGTGCCGCGGGACGAAGACGACCCAGGTGAGTGATGCACGTGCACCTTTGCTTAGAGTCGGGGATGTGACGCGCATTTTTGTAGGCTATAGATTTATAAAGAAAACACTCGAGTAGCTAGTAAATAAATGACTTGTGATCACAAATTAGGCTTACTGAACTATAAAAAATTATCCAGCGATTATAAAATTATAAAAGAAAAAAAAATGGAAAGGCTTCTGAGAAATTGCAATGCAAGATTCTGGAGAAAGAGAAATGTTTACATAATGCTAGAAATGTACGTTGTAAATGTTATAAATGAATGTTAAACTATAAAATAGCTACTATTTAAAATATCTCTAGTGCCTAAATATGTGAAAATATTTCGTTTGTGGAAATTCATCCATTCTGTTTTAATGACAAAAATGCTCCTTTAGACCCTCTCTCTTTTTTGACCCTTGTTTCTTTTTTGATGTCTTAAAAAGGCAGGCCTGTAGGCCTATAACAAAAAAACAGGTATAACATACAATAGGCTGCAATATAATATTATTTTGTAATTTTTTAGTAAAAGGTTGCCTACATTTTGCCCAGGTGGAAAAACTCCAATAAAACGTCTTTATATTCATAATCATTAGCTTTATACATAAAATGATATTAATCTACAAAAAAAAAAAATCTGTTCTTTAATCGTTTATTTTAAAGATAATAATAGCCTACTTAAGTCGTTAAAGTCACTAAATCATAAAATCTTAATTTATGATACAAACATAAACTGGAATTATCTTTTAAAAAAATTACACGATTGCACGTGAATATAGCCTGATACCGATTTCTAATGAATCACAATCTTATTTACCCAATAACGTACCCAATATAATGCAATTTACAAACAATTTCGCGTAGAGTTCTTAAATTCATCGAATTTCACTGTAAATAACTTTTCCATAGAAAGTTGCTAGCCTTGGGTTCTAATATCAACTCTCCGTATTATCTGAAGGGAAAGGAAACTACTGGACTCTAGACCCCAACTGTGAAAAGATGTTTGACAACGGCAACTTTCGTAGAAAAAGGAAGCGCAGGTCTGATTCCAGCACAGGTGTTGCCAGCAACACAAAACCGGAGGAAGACCGTCAGCTCGCAGGGATCAAACCCACCGACAGCCCTCACCTCACGGGACCCGCATCTCCCGACACTGACGCGGCCAATGACAGCCACAAGGGCTCGTCTCCGGCGGGCCTTACCAGCGCTCCGTGCTTCAACAACTTCTTCAACAGTATGTCAGCCTTAAGCTCGTCCTCGGCTCCGACTAGCAGACAGGGCTCTCTGGGGCTGGTAAACGAACTCTCCAGCCGAAATATCAGCGCCTTGAGCCCGTACCACGCCAGCTCCGCGCCTGACGCAGGTGGAGCGGGTGAGCTGCAGGACAGCGTGCATGTCAACCGTGGAATGTACTATAACTCTTTTACCGGCGGCCAGAGCGCACAGTTCAACGGACACTTCTACAACAGCTTCAGCGTGAACAGTCTCATTTACCCTCGAGACGGAACGGAGTTGTGAATCTCTCATACTCGTGAATAACACTGTTAAGAAAAAAGAATTATTGTTTCAACACTGTGTATGAGCTGCTGAAACGCCACAGGCCTTAAAGCAGAAAACATTCATCTAAACGCGACATATACGCACTGACAGCCACCAAATGAGTGAATTCTGGTGCAAAACACTGGTTAAAACATTTATTCTGTGAAAAATCTACTGACTTGTGCATTGGATTCTTTTTTTTGTCTTATTTTAACAGATTTCCATATTTTGTGCCAGTTTTTTTTTTAAATATGCACTAATTTAAATGGATTTAACCTTTTAGTTTCAATGTATAATAGTCTTAAACAGTAGTTTGACGGAGGGATTGCCTTGGTATCCATGATTGCCAAGATTCAGTATTGTCCAATATCGGAAAAACATTTTCTTTTGTCTCCTTTCTTGATTTCTATTGTGTTTTTTTGTAAATGCATTTGTTTTGTTATATACACTTGTTTTGAACTATTTATATTAAGTTATCTATCTTGCAGTTTGTCTTTTAAAAAGAGAAATATGTGGTCTGGTAAGCTACTATGAATGGTTAAAATAAAACTTTTACCAGCAAAATACGGTAATAAGTGAATTATCCATTGTCATCATGCCACTGACTCACTTGATTTTTAAATATTTCATAGGTGATCATCTTTACACAGATACAAGTCACTACGTTTATTATTTTTCAGCAGTTTATGCAAAATATAATTTTTTTTAAAAGAAAAATAAAGAATTCCAAATCTCAAA
>JAUMHR010000063.1:7165313-7178913 GCA_032361145.1 Enteromius fasciolatus | reverse complement strand
ACAGCTGCTGTCATGGTTGGCATTTCATTTTTGGTTAACTGTGCTAACTAGTTGTGATGCTTAACTGGTAACAGTCTATCAGAGAGTGAAAAGTAGCCTAGTAGAATTCATAAAAGGAATTCAAATCCTCAGGGTCTAGTGCAGGAATGCTGTCCAATGGCTGCGCTCCTGTTTTCTGGAGCAGTCAAGTTCACTAAACCTGTCATGCAAAATGTTGTGAAGGAGCTCAGTAAAGATGTTTTCTTTCTAGTCAATTATGGCAGAAGCAAAGGTGAACTTGAGTCTGCTCAGTGACATCTAACCAGGGCATTTCCGTTACCAGGATCCTGATACGGTCTCAAGGGAAATTTACATCAACTAAAGTGCATGTGCTTGCCAATTAAAGGTACTGTAACAATAATCTGGTAATAAAGGCTTGTGTTTGTCAGAGTGTGTCTTTGTTTTGGTCTTTGGCAGGGGCTTTGTGTGTGTGTTTAATAAGGGAAATTCAACAAACCGCCTGCCATGTCTTTATCTCATGTTATCACACAAAAAGTCATCTACAGAAGTTCCTGTTTTTCTATTTTTGCTTGTCTCAGACCTACACAAATTTATCTTTTACAGTGACATGTTGCATGCAGTTGTTCATCTCTCAGCCCAACAAATAATCCATATTTTTGATAGTAATAAAGTATCAAGACCTTTCTTACCACTTTCTCACAGGACAGATTAGAGAAAGAAAGAAAACTAAACATGGCAACAATCCCCATGACAACACCAATGGAACACATAACAGTTTAGACTTTTTTAGCTGCTAATGTAACTGCTAAACTGAAGCGTATGACAATAAAACTAAAGACTGCATGTGCTTAATTAAAACATATTTCACCCTTGTGCTCAGGGGGTTTAATGGACACTGATTGATAAGGAGAAAACAACTTTTGTTATGTCGAGATCACAAGAAAAATAAGACAGAAAAAAAAAATTATAATACATAGCCGCTTAGAACTTCCGTAGAAAATGCTAACTGTTTTATTAATGTCTACACCTCAAACAAACCTAAACCTACCCTTACTGTTAATGCAAATATAGTAATGAATTAATGAGTTATGAATGCAATATTGATGTGCGCACGCGCGGTAAACACATACCCATACACATACGTCAGGTAGGCCTACCTACGTCAGGTATGTACCTGACGTCACCGCGCTACAGTCTGCAGCGAGGAGTACTTGGATTGATCAGCAACTAACCCAGTTGATGCACACTCTCTGCCTTAATAAGGATGATCACATCTAGGAAAAAGCAAACACAATCATATATACGTACAACAAATACGCTTATTGCATCCATGAATAACTAATTGCTACAAAACTCATTGCTTTTTAACCCTATTAGTGAATATGAAACATCACCTTTTTGAAACATCATGGCTGATCAACAGCACACAGCACTATAAAGCTAAAAGATACATTTTCAAGCAAAAGCGTGTTGAGTGAATTTGTCAAATAAGCTGTCAAAAAAAAAAATTCTTTTATATATATTAAAAATATATAATGGTCTGATGAAGAGCCTGTGCGCTCGAAACGTCACATACGCTATGCGTTGTTTTAACAAATAAACATATTTTTGGAGCCTAGATGTTGCCGACTTTATACATTTTTTACTATATATAATATTTTATAAATGCGGATCAGTCTTAAGAACTGAAACCAGTCTTAACTTGAAACGTTGTTGTGCAAAAACTTTATTTTGTTTAAATTAGCGTAAAAACCGAGAATAACATTGCTCGAGGATTGCACGAGACACTGGTCATATTTCTTCCTTCGCCCTCAGCAGCGGAGGAGGAGGCAAACGTATCATTCTTTTGTTTTGATTTTACAATAAAAGTGTTCTTAAACATTTTTATGCCAAATTTATGAATAACTCTTCAAAAAAAATGATATTTCCATCAGGGGACGGCACACTGCCTGTCCTCTAACACTGCGCAACGCTAAAAATACTGGATCCCCCCTCCTTCGGAAGATGGTATGCGCGGTTCCTATGCGCTCTAGTCTGTTGTTCTCTCCTACAGTGAATCCTTTGCTTACTATGGAGACTAACAGCAATAGAAATAGTGACAGATCTCCAATTGCTTTCTAAATACCAAACAACGACCATGGCTGCTATAAGGAAAAACAAATCTCCTATAATGACCGCTGCCGTAAGGTAATTATTATTTCCGTCGTTTATTTTCGTGCCGGTTGTATTAAAGGCACGCTGTTTTTATTTCAAGCAGAAATGACCGTTGCTGAGGCTCGCGGGCCAACGTCCGCTCGCGCCCACTCCTTCTAAAGGCAACGTCTAAAAGGAAGGGATTTCCGTGTAATAAGATGCTAACATTACCAGTTATTCAATAAAAATGTAATTAGCTTGCAGATAATTGTCGTTAAGCTAATTGTCGAGCGCCCCCGCCCACCCCTCAGCGTGAACCCATTAATCTCGCTTGGTTTCTGATCCCCTGAGACGCTTCTCAGCTCACGTTTCCAAGATGGTGACAGCATGGGAAGACTGTAAACATCCGTTCGCCGGGGTTTTAGTTAAATATGAACTTAAAGATATAGATATGGCTATACCTTGAATATAAATCGTCAAATGAATAGTTTCTTCATTTGATAATTCAACTGTAAATTCAGTAACGTTATGAGCGATGGTATTTGAATTAATTATCGAGATAACGTTATCAGATTTCACGCAAAATTATGTTTGTTGTTTGTAACGTTACATCTAACGTTATTTTAGTATTGTGTCGAATATAACGTTGCGTATATGACAATAAATAGTACAGTACTAAAAATACTGGTCTTAAGCGTTGCCCTTATACAATATGAGATCATGGCCAGTGATGAAATATGGTGGATTTGGGGGATGGAAGGAAAACCATCATGTTTTTCATAATCATTTTCAGTTAAAATCCTTTTTGAATGAAATATACCCATGGACCCTTAAATGAGCAATTCACCCAAATAGGAAAATTTTGCCATTATTCACTTTTTAAATCCACACTCCTACACTTTTGGTTTATCTGTGGAACTGAAAATTAAATATTTTTTAAATCCTCTCTCTGTCTTTTCCAAGCAACTGTTTATAGCAACCACTAAGTGACACCTTTCACAAACCAATTGCAAATGTTTTTATGAAATTAAAATATGAAATATACTCGACAAATATGAAATATCATTAAATATAAAGGTCTGGTATGATCTGTGTTCTTGTGCTTGTTTGTGTGTCCTTAGGCTGCTATGCCAAACTAGGGCAATTAAAAGCAAATAACTATCATCATCCTTTTTGTATTATACATTTTTACGTATTAACATTTGTTTAATTAAAAATGAACCTACATTACTTATCCAAAATAAATTAAAACTATTAAACACTTTTTCTTTTTATCAGTACTTTGATCAGAATTTTGAAACACTAAAACCAAGGTTCAATATAGTATAATGTATCAAAGCTTCAATTTGTGAATTAATGTGACTTTGTCCACTGATTTGAAAACAAAAGATTTGTAAATAGTTTTTCATGAATCAGTGTTTGAAAAGCACCCATCATTACTTGCTACGGTACAAACAAGAATCTGTGGCAGGATTACAAATGACATGTCAGGACTCGTTTGTCAAAGATTATTAGTTATTACAACAAGTTTAAATCTATTCTTTACACAAATATACCATTACTCCATAATACTTTGAATGCTATTCTATAATAACTACTATAATATCTTGAATGAGTCATTTAAACTACTTTTATGGTGTCCTTGGTGCTTGACATTCCCTGATCACAATTAAGTGTCCTTGTATATAAAAGAGCTGCATAAAAAGTTGGACAGACGTGATAGTGAGTAAATAATTCGTAATTGTGAACTGTTTCTCTGCACGATTCTAATAAGGAGTCCTTTCTATTCCGTGTAATGCAGAATAGCATTGTTTTGTTATTTCCTGAACCATGTTCAGTGAATGTAATGCAATGCCGTTCTTGCAGCTGCTCCCGCTTACGGCACGTCCAGGCTCTGCTAAAGGATGATGTTAATACAGCTCCAGATGGCATCCTTTGCTCCCTGGGTGAGTTAATTAATCAATATCACCTGTGCTCTTTCACTCACGTGATCTCTACTCCAAAGAGACAGGTGGAGATGACTTGCTCCTGTGAGCCATCTGTAAGTAATATGCTGTGTTTGATTTTCCAGGTATTGACAGCCGCTACAATGAAGGCTGCAGTGAGCTGGCCAGCTACCTTTTCTGTGGCTTGTATAAACACAACCATTTTGACATGGAGCAGATCCCAGAGGACTTTCCAGAGGAAGTGCTTGATGGTACAACAGTAATATATGCTTTCATATTCACTAATAGGGTTAAAAAGCAATGAGTTTTGTAGCAATTAGTTATTCATGGATGCAATAAGCGTATTTGTTGTACGTATATATGATTGTGTTTGCTTTTTCCTAGATGTGATCATCCTTATTAAGGCAGAGAGTGTGCATCTGTACTGCAACCCAGTGAATTATGGGTACCTGCTTCCCTATGTATCTCACTGGAGAAATCTGCAGCTTCATTGTCTAACCGAGACAGAAGTAATGATCTACAGCACTGGTTTTCATTAATTTTCACATCTCTACTATCTATTCAAATTCAAGCTAATACTATAGGCCGATAATTATTTTCATGTGATGGCAGATATTTAAATTTAATACTAATAATAATATATTTTGATAATATATCATGTATACAAATGTTGTCCATAAAATATTATAATAAAATACTTTAAAAATAAGGTATAAAATATTATTTTTGCTTGAGATTCCATTTGAGAGCTGTAGTTCTCTTGCATGTTAACTTTAAGTGAGCATTAGATGACGGTGGAAATAAAATGTAAAATTCATGTAAAAAAACATTTTTTTGTCTAATTCTTCTTTTCTGTCTTTCAGTATGAGGATGAAGAGGTTGCTGAGGAATTTAAAATCTCAAGTTTTGTGTCCATGGTTCAAGATTGCCGTTGCATCGGAATTCCCTACAATTCACATGGTAAGCATGTGATACACTAATGAAGGGATTGCAAAACCATTTTTCTTTTAACCATAATGTTTACAGTTGATTTATATTGTCCAAAGGCCATGTTCAGAAGTTTGACATGTTCATGTTGGAGAAATGGCCCATCATTCAGGCATTTGCCTTGGAAGGAATTGGGGCTGGAGTGTTTTTCACCATGAAATATAAGGTATTGTGTTTATATATATGCATGACATTTACATGATTTATTGGTAGTATACACATTTTATAATAATTGTGAATGCTATTTAATATGACTGATACTAGTGGAAGTGCAAATAAATGAACACACTTGTTATTATTGTATCCTTTACCAAAACCATTTATTTCTTGCATCTTCTAGCTCACAGATGTAAGTCAGAGACTTTGGCAAGTCTACAACAGATTGGACCCAGCGTCTCTGGACTGCCTTCTTAATGAAGTAAATCACTTGCATATTTTGAAGCTTGATTGTTAGTCAAATGCCCATTTCTTTCGTATACACATGTTGATGTGACACTCTCTCACAGGATCTTCAGCATTTCGAAAGACAGTGGAGCTGTCTGTTTTCCAGTATGGAAATCGAAAGTGCACTTTCCATACAGGAGCTGTCAGAGGCCCAAGTTGCAGAGGTGCTGTTTGTAAAATTATCACTACCGTAATTTAAAGTCCAAATGAAATCAAAGATAGTTTATTTACTTTCAGATAATAGCACCTAGTTTGCATGAGCTGGGAAATGTTTACTAATAGTTAAAAAGCTATTGACTGCAACCTCAGTTTGACTCTGTTCTTGTATGAAACAGCCAATTAAATGATTCCTTGTGTGATGTCTAATCTAATTTTCTGTTTCTTTTAGCCTTTCAGAACATATTATTCGCATGGCCTTATTTCCAGCAATATTACAGACAAGAGGTATTTACACATACAGCGGCTCTTATTTATAAGAAAGACATTCTGAAGGAATTATATTTCTTTGTAAGGCATGTAATGAATTTGACACTGTTTGTATGCCAGTAAAAGCAGACAGCCGTTTGTGTTGTTTGGGAGCCACTCTACTAAGGAAGATCTGGAGAACTACTGTTTCACCTTCCCTTCTGAAGGCCACCAGGTTCGCAACACTGGCCCTGGTGGGGGTGTTGCCAAACACATGGTGAGAGCGCCACACAGTGTCATGATGAAGTGAAGTAGACAAAATCGTCTACTTCCTTTATGTATTTGTCTACATGAAACAATTGAATACATGTGTTTGTTACACCTCTTTTAAAGCTGCTCCAATGTGTGGCTCCTAAAGGGCCACTAGCCTGTGCTCGAACATATTTCTTTGGAAGCACGCATGTCCCATACTTGGGTAAGTGTATCTTTAGAATATGTTTTGATAAAATAATTTTTAATTTCTCTTTCATAAGTTTACTGTGTTTTTCTGATCCTAAAGGAAATGACAACACTCAGCAGAAGGGCACAGATCTTCAGTAAGTACTCCAGTCGCTCTCTGTACTGTGTTTTGATGATTGGATTGGTATTAAAGGTAGACCTGTTGTGTTGCAGGCTGCTTTCACATATCTACTCAGCTGTGGTTCAGTCTGTACTAGCAGGAATCAAATGTTTCTCCATCAACTCCAGTGCTAGTAAGGTAAGTATTACACCAAACGGGCCCTGTTTAGTCAAACTGATGTACATTAATGTAGGGTTGACATTAAAAGTGAAATCTATTCACAAATGAAGTAAAAAGGCAACTTAAGATAGGGATGGCAACTTCAGAAGTAAATGTGGGTAAAAAGTTTCATTTCAGAAATAGCAGAACTATAATGATAGTGGCACAGAAGAATTATTTTAAAATATCTCTGGAATAACAAATGATAAAGTATTAAGCGAATAAAGCCTTACTTTAAAGCAGACACTGAACTTATATTCACAAACATAATTAAAATGCACACTTAAAACACCAAGTAAAACAAATTACAGTGCATTCAAATGGATGCTGATAGAATTACTATAGTTTATTATTTAAGTGAATGAGCCTTATCAATACAGAAAATGATGCACACTCTTTTTAAAGGCAAAGGATGTAGCTGAGCAAACGTTTCAGCTGGCCTTGGACAACTTTGGGTTGCTTCAGTACAGGGGAGCTCTCAGGTATGCAACTCACACAGAAAGGTTTTTTTTTTCTTTGACCTTTCTGTGCTGATTTAGGGGTGAATTATATGGAATGAATTTAAACAATGTCATAGGAAGGTGAAGTATGATCAAATTATGCCAAATATTTACTAAAGAAACACACAGGCGTACAATCTGTGGAAATTTGTGTAGTTTTCTCTGGGGTTCTTAGTTTGCAGATTCCTTGTGACCCTTGGTTATTAAACAGTAGTTATGTAAGTGTAGTTATATTTGGGTCTCATTATAGGAAACATTTTGTGCTTGCTTTGTGAATTGAGAATCTCCTTTGTCTGTTTAATTCAGATCCAAAGCTGTGTTTAGCATACAGGCTGTCAACAATGAGGGAACGTGAGTTTCTGTGGACAGACACAGCTATTCTCTTCACACGTTATCCTGTATTATACATTTTCTGAATTCTTTAATTTAAAACAGTCTTCCTTTACACAGAATCATTCCCTTCAGTGATGAGGATAGCCGCTTTATGGTAAAAACTGTGAGTATAAAACTTTTCCATCCAAACTGCATTACTTTTAATGTATTGCAGCTTGTATTAAATGGCTGGCTTCTCCACAGGCGTCCATGATGGTGCATGATATTCCAGATCTCCAGGGTGGAGGGAACCTGGGATCAGTAGTTTTTTCCGAGTCCTTTCTGGAGTCCAGCGTTTACATTCAGCAGAGAGGTAAAAATCAGTTTTGTGAAAGTATTCAGTTGGAGGTTAATTAAAGGCTAATTATTAATACTGAATAGTCCATATGAGATTGTAAGGCACCTCTTCTCCGGCAGATGGTGCTCTTTCCTCTGACAGCTGCTTCACTGTGCTCACCTCCTCAGTTCCTCGCCATGTCTGCTGGCTGGTATAGTGCACTCATTGTCTTTCTGTGCAAAATGTGCTTTTCTTGTTATAACATGATACATCATGGCAGAGTAATACTTTAGATTGATATCTTCAATTGAATGCTGAGATAATGGATTTATTATTTTCTGTGTTATAGGTAGATGAGGCTGATGTACGAATGTCTGAACAGGCTCAGCATCTGCTAAAGGTGAAGTTTTACAATGCAGTAATTTGTACAAACCATTTAACATCGTCATTCATGCTATATTAACTGTCATAAATGCTATAAAACCTATGTGTGTGAAAACAGGAAGAGGATGGTACATGTTTGGGCATTCCTCTAACAGTGAGAGACTCTGCCTACATGTTCTCCAACAGCCTGCTGTCTACACCTGAGGAAGGTCAGATTTCATCTCTACTGGAAGGTCATGGTTTCAAGTAGTCTTTGTGCATAGTCATTAATGTGTTTATTGTCCTGTAGGGAAGCTGGTGTTTTTCTCTGAGGGTATCCTGTTTGTGCATCCTCATCACGGATCCATTACACTCTCTATGAGTCACATCAACACCATTAAGCTCTATGATGGGGTGAGCAATGCTCTCATTCATGATATATTGGGACAGAATTATTTTTTTAAACAAGAATTAATACTTTTATTCCACAGAGATATTTAAATTGATCATAATTTTACATTACTTTTCAAATAAATGCCGTCTTTAAACAGAACAACATTGATGAATAATAAAAAATCTTTCTTAAGTAAAGAAATCAGCATTTTAGAATGACTTCTAGATCATGTAACACTCCAAACTGTTGTAATTAATAGCTCCTAAAATTCAGCTTTGCATCAAATGAATAAATTACAATTTTTAAAAAGTATTAAAACAAAAAACAATTATTTTAAATTGTAAAAACATTTCACAATTTTATTTAAAAATGTTTTATGAAATATTTTTATATAGAAATCTATTTTGAGTGGTACTATATATATATATATATATATATATCACCAGTTTAGCTTTGTTTATAATGTTGTTTTCACAGGGCTCTCTGTCTAATGTTTCAATGCTGTTCATCAAGTATCAGACCTCTCTGCTTCCGCACCTTCCATTCCCCTTACGTAGTGCTGATTTCTCTCTGGCTATTGCTCTGCTTCCCAGAACCAAGAGCTACAAAAGCTTCTATTCACAGGTACACACACACACACAACATTTTGGTTTCTGTCCTCCTGCATAGTTGTTGTATTCTGTTTAGTGTTTGGTTGTAAATGAGTTGTGATATGATTTGCAGGTCCTGCCAGCTTGGCGTAAGTCAGACTCTGGTTTGAGAGTGCAACACGTCCTCAACGATCAGCTGAGCCCTGAGCACAAGAGCATGTGAGTTAACACTTCATTCTAAATCAGCTCAGCCAACAGCATTCAGCCTGATTTGTTAAGATCTTATTGTGCTTGAGCCCAGAGGTATCATGATGTAGCACATAAACGTATCCAATGACGTGTTTCCTCTCAGGTACTTCAGGCTGTTAAAGCTTTATGAGATACATTCATCGGTGGCAAACAGTCACAGAGCTGTTTTGAAGACTGCTTATCCACAGCTGCCAGAGCAGGACAGGTAACACATACATGTACACTCCTCCACTCAGTCCTAAATAGGGATGATGTGGCAGAATGTCAAGCGATAAATCTGTCTCTGTCTTGTTAATCTCTGTCTTGTTTTTGACCTAACCAGCTGACTGTGACAGTCAATTGTCAAGACATTTTCCAGTTGCTTGGTTTCTATCTGTCATTAAGGTCTAAAATGCTAAGCCCATTTTTGAAAATGGTGCTAACCTGGTGAAAAATCAACAAATTGATAAAAAACTGTCTGGTACATGCAGCATATATTTCTATCGTCTCATTGGTTGCACTGCTTGTTGCTTTGCTCATGTACGTTGACGTCTATCAAATTTTCTGCTCAGGTTCCTTCAGCATTTTGCCATCAGCAGTAGTGTGGGTGAAGAATCTGTCTGTAGCGACCACTTGTCTACTGTGTTTTCAGACACAGGATCTGAAAACATCAAACCTGAATCCAAGAAGAAGGTGAAATGCATGTGTATAAATGCAATGCAGTCATACATAATCTATCAGTTCATGCCGGAGTAAACAGAGCTTATAAATAATAATAGATAAATGTGTTTGTTTGTGTAGGTGGTCCTCACTGTCATTGCAGGCTTGCCAGGCAGTCACAAGGAAAATATGTGTGATTTCTTGATGGAAGTGAATCAAAATAGCGCCAGGTGAAAGAACTATATCTACACTCATTACAACTGTAACATTGTCTTTCTTTTAATATTGGATGTGGCAGTTTGCTAGTGAGTGATATTTCTGACCATAATGATTTTGCTCTAATGCTATTGGAAGAAAGCAAATAGCAATTTGGAATATGTGTTCTACTGCTTACTTTCTGAGTTCAACGGAAAGCATCTTGAATGCTAGTGCACTCATTACCTCCTTATTAAAACTGAGGACTGTTTGATTGAAAGGTGGGAGGTGTTTTGCCCTGCTCTGGAGGGCTCTGAGGAATTCAGTGCATCACACCTTCAGCGGTTCTTGAGCAGCCTCCTGGCCAAACAGAGGGAGACGGATCTGAATTCAACTAGAGTTGTGCTGCTTATACCAGGGTAAGACAGACATGAACATTGAGTCTCATATTTATTTCAGCTGCTCACTACTGATGAATTTTACAGCATTGACACATATTGACTTGAGGTGAATAACAATATGTTGCCTTCTTTAGAGTTGCTTATAGCTGAATTGAACTGAGGTTTGAACAGTTATTAAATTGAATCAACATTAAACTGAACATTGACATTATTGTAATATTATTATACATTTTAAAAGAGAATCTAAATTGGTCCCTTTTTAACAGAGTTTGCATCATTCATTATGTTGTTATCAGTCTGTATTGTATAAAATAAAGATTACTGGACTTGAACTTGACATAGCCATCATATACAAGAATCATTTAATTGATTACTGTTGTGTGTTGTAGGTACACTGATGTGCTGGATGTAATCCAGGCAATCACGGCTCATCCAGACCCACAAGTTCACAGCCAAGTGACAGTGGGTGCCATCTCAGCATGTGTCAACCCACTCGCATCCTTCATCAAACACAGGCAAGAGTTTTTCCAAATGACATTTATCACACCTACTTTTCCAGACGAACACTTGTAATTCAGATTGTAAATGCTATTATAAAAATTATATGTCATTATGTAATTATAATGTAAGTGTCTTAAAGGGCCTGTTAACACGTTGTAATTTCCCTTGTTTGATGTCGTCTCTGAAACTGCTCTTTACAGGCTTCTCTTCCCCAAACTCCTGGAGCAGTGTAGTCAGGGTAAGTTTCTCAATATGGTGCCTGTGTGTGGATGTTGCAGAATAGATTAGATCTGTTGCTGTTGGGGGGTCGTATTGTATGAAATAAACTTTTCCTGGATCTCTGAAAATAGAAAGTTCAGTAACACCTATGAAGCCATCAAAATAACATAATTAAATAAAAAAAATGTTCAAAGCATCACGTCAACTGATATCTGATCTTATGGCTATTTGAGAAAAAAATAGTGTTGTTATTATTATTATTATTATTTGTAAGTGGTGTTGGTTCACTTTAAGTAAAGTAGCATAAGTAAAATGGCAAAATGTGAGACTTAAAAGGCATTATAACTATGAGAAATATAATCCGTTGTAACTTAAAAGTATAGTTCACCCAAAAATGAATATGACCAGTTGGCTAGTATGCTAGTTCACAAGAGAGTTCAGTTTCGGCTTCTTTGCTGACCTCTGACTCGACGTGTGTAAGCCGCATTTGTAGTGTAAGCTCAGAAGATAATAGACGGACGAGAATAGAGCGATACTAAATGCCAATAAGGAATTCAAAAAGTCGAAAATGAGAAGTTTAAAAAAATGTCAGAGGATTTTACTGTAAGAATGAATGCAACTTAAATTAAATTAATTAAACTCTGTTCATCTGAAGGAAGAAAGTTATATAAACCTAGGAGTAAGTAAAGTGTGGGGTAGTTTTAATCTTTGGGTGAACAATTCCTTTAAGTAGATGAATTGTGTTTATTGTTATAAATTAACATACTCTGAAAAGCTATAACCACAAATAGGTAAATTTTATAACACATTAAATCTGTTATTATAAATATTCATGAAATGGTACAACATATTATAGTACATATGTTATTTATGAAGCATTATGCATTCATTATGATGCCCTAAGAATACCCTTATAATGTATTATAAATATATATATTATAAATATGCTTCATAGAAAGTGTTACAGAAAATTCTTTGTACTAATTTATTAAATTAACTTATTATTAATTTTCAGAATTTAAACTTCTCTTACATCGCAAAAGTGCATTTCTAGAACTAAAATTTGTCATAATCTAACTAAATTTACATATTAACAATGCTTCTTTGGTGTTCAGCAACTTTCTGTATCTGCATATTCCTCTGAAGGATCCCATGGTTAGAAACACTTTTAACAGTGTCCCTGTTCATTTCCATCTGATATGAACAATATCAATCAAAGTGTACTGAGTATATGAAGACGGTGAGACATCACCAGTGCGCCCTTAATTAAAGCAGCCTCATTTAAGCTCAGTGCTCTAAGGGAATTGCCCCTGTAATAAGTGCACAGTAAGTGGCTTTGAATAAAATGATTCCTCAGATGAGTTTCTCTTTCAGGCGTCGTCAGCAATGTTGTCTTCACGGGTTTGACTACCGAGCAGAAGAATCCACTTCTCAAACACATGCAGCAGCTGATCCGTGCAGCCAATCCCAGCACTGTGTTTATCTCAGCAGAGAAAGGGGCGGTTAGAAGGTTTGTGCATTGATATTTTCTCTGACATATACAGGTACAATGAGTTTTAATACTACGTAACGATTTTTATTTTTGTATTTTTTTTTGGTTTTATTGTAGGACTGAAGATATACGGCTTATCCTGAATGACAGCAGTTTCTCACAGTCTAATATGATCAATGCACGATACCTGCTGTATCCTGGCTGGTAATGTTTTCCTTTTATACTCTTCGGCATGTGTGTGTACATGTTTAACTATATTTGACTATACTGTGTATTGTTTCAGGTGGGAAGGCAGGTTTGTTTCTGGAAGTGGATCATTGTCTATGTCTCAGCATTGCATTGAGTTCAGTCGTCCATTGGAAAAAGCATTATTTCTTCAGCGCTGCAAAGGTAAGCACCTGTTATCATCATCCGTAACACATAAAAAATCATGACATATTGAATCATCCAAAATCATGACATATAGGACTCAACCCATTTAAGACTTTGTAAAAATGCTGCAAAGTATTTTTATCAAATATTTTAAATAATAAATAACAAAAATAATGCGTTACGAATAAAAATGAAAATTACAAATTTTTATTAGCAAAACCTGAAATATGTGTAATTGCTAAATTAAAACTAAAGCTAGATTAAATTACTAGTATTAAAACTAATTACTGAAACAAAAATGCTAAATAGGAAATAAAAGCTAATTCAAAATGATTAAATACTG
>JAUMHR010000063.1:7152929-7165213 GCA_032361145.1 Enteromius fasciolatus | reverse complement strand
CAATCTGTCGTTCCGACATAACGTCTCCGTTCCCTCCATCAGGGAACGGGGGTTACATATGTAACCTAGACGTTCATCTGTGAAGAGCACAGGGAGCCAGTGGCTAATTTGCCAATTTTGGTGTTCTCTGGCAAATGCCAAACATCCTGCACGTTGTTGGGAAGTGCTCCTCCTGTTGTTGTTCTCCTGATTACATTTTATTAGACTGTATTGAAAATAGGAATGTTTATTTAGGTTATTTTATTATTAACCGACAAGATTATGCTAAATTACAAGTAAATTAAATTGAAATTGATACGTGGCTGTGACCCACTAAAAATACCTTAATTTGTTTCCAGGGATTAATTTTATACAAGAAAAAAGCTGCATAAACAGAACATTATGGAACAAAAACCCTGCCTAAAGTATTTTAAATAAAAATTCTAATATTAAATATTTAAAACTGAAACATTTCACAAACATTTTCATTGTTAAAATTCAGTAATCATTATTCACCTTACAGATCGTTTTCAAAATATTCCGTTGTTTAATACTTTAAGCAATAATATTCGTCAGGAAACTTTTAGTTAGTTTTATTTTACTTTTCAAATTCAGTGCTTCAAATACAGCAGAGCGCACATCCGGGAACTGCAGGAAAAGCAGTAGATTACCGATCCAAGAAGCTTTCTGCTGTTAGACATCATCACCTGTGGATGGTGCTCGCGGCTTTGAGTGTGAACGTCTTCATCAAAGCGTTTACTGTAAGATATTATTTTAGGGCTGCGCTGTTAATCGAAATACTTAATGCCCCCTTTCTATCTGTGTTTCTCTCCTCCGTAAAAGCCAACTCTCACGTGTGAATCAGTAAAATCTTGTAACGGTCAAATGAAATTTCGTTTTCATAGGGGGGCACACATTATTTCTGATCTTAGAAATAGATATTCAACGAACAATGTTCATTTTATCAAGTTAATAAATATTGTGGAGAAAATTCAGCTGCTCAAAGAAGCTCTTATCTCTACAGCGGGGACTTAAGAGGAAGGCAGGAAGCTATAATAACACGGAGCAGCGGATGCGTGCAAATATAGCAGCACAGAAATAATGATTTAGACACATATCGTCACCTCACTCACCTGCAACGCTTCTGTGTAGGAGAAGAACACAATAAAACCATATAAGTCTGTATAAAAGGAATAAAATAAATAGCCCTAAATGAAATATATATCCCATTAATAATAAAAACAAATAAATAAAATAAAATACCGCGCACGTCTACCCTGAGTTCTGTTTTATTTTGTGAATACATTTAAGTGATTGCGCCTGAGCATTTTCTTGTTATGTCTAAATACATTCGTTTTGACAAGACTTTTATATAATGAATGACATTAATTTGTGTTTTGTTTTATGATGACTGTTAGATGCAATAATATGAGTATGATTTAATGCGCTTTTGAAATAGACTAAGGTGCTTTGACACGAGCAGCACCACGAACACGAAAGCTGCCAATAGGCTAATTCTGTCATGTGACACTGCATTTATTTGCGTCGACAAAAGGTGTTTCCAAACAATTTTTTGCGACATTTGAAGTATCGATATAGCTAAATGCGTGTCCACATTTCTATCGATAATTAGCATTTGGCATATTTACTTAAAATGATGCCGATATATGATTGTGATTTAGCATGCAGAATGATTGAGGTCTTTTTAAATCATAGCAATCTGATCAAATAATTGTGATCAGGTGATTATGTAATAATTGTGAGACTCCTAATCATCAATATTAAATATTCAAGCGGGTGTAATTATAAAGTGATTGCTGACAGTATATGTAAAGATGCTGTACGATCGTGTGCTAAAAATGAAACTGTCAAAAGTAAGTGATCAAAGTCAACACAACTCACAAGTCTCCTTCTCCTTTTTTTTCTCAGCTCTGAAATCCTCTCTCAAACCCAGCTCTTTCACAGGAACCATCTATCACATCAGTGGGAAAGTGCTGTTCTCCGGTAGGGCAGTCGGTCTTCATAACCTCCCTCAAACCTGTCTTAATATGAATCTTTTTATGGTTTTATACAGCGTGACAAAACAATTATGATTGTCTATAAATGTGTATTGTTTGATTCTAGGATTTCTCTTGCTCTGGTTTTGTCTGTATAGTTAATGTATGATTTTTCTATGAGAAGTAGTAGGCAGGGGGCCTGTGGGGTAACGCCACACGGTAGGACTCTCACCTCTGGTTCCTCAAAGTGATGTAGTCTGTACACATCTGTTTTCACTCCTTTTTTTTCTAAGTTGTTTACTGCTGTGGTCACATTTTTTTGGAGGGTTTTGACTGTCCTCTGTTCCTTTGAATCTGTGGTGTAGTTGCATGGTGAGAGTGGGCAGACTGACAGAATGGAGAGAGCTGAGTGATTTAATAGTGCCTGAGTAACAGCACGCTAGATAGCGTAGTTCATTTAGGATCCATACGGTCCGACCACCATCTGTGATGCCTAGTTATCACCATGAATCGTCTGTGTTTTGTTATGGAACTCTTTTGATTTTTGGTGCCTACATTCGGTTTGGTGTGTGATTTGTTTTCAGATCCCTGTAAGTTAATTTTTTTTCGTAACATTCAATGCATTGTGATCAGTTGTTTTCAAGTTTGACTCCTTGCTTGCTTGTAGAGTGCAGAGTCGTAGTCCACACTGCAGAGGAGTGATTGATGGGATGGATGGCTGTTGGCACGCCATGCTAGACATAGCTCCGTCTGATGACATGTTTGATAAATTAGTGTGCAGCATGTTAGACTCGGTGAAATGTGTGTGTGTGTATCTGACTGCATGCGGTGTCTGTTTTCACTGTAGACAATGACAGACAGATGGTGGTAAACTGTAACTCTATCAGTGGGAATGTGACCATTGCCCCTGATCAGGGGACTCACCATGGCCCACGGACAACAAACAACTGTTATCTAATGTTTCACGGAGTGGGGCTCACCCAGGAGGGGCTGAAAGACTGGCTTCGGCATTGTGCCAAACAGGTAAATTCTCATAGGTGGGAGCAGGTGGAATCCACAGACTTCTTCCATATTTTCTGCCCTAGTTTTGTGGGAGGAATAAACATTGATTTAAGCATAATAAAATGTGTGCTGAGAGTTATTGGTAACTTATTGGTAGCTGAAAGCATTATCATTGAACCCAAAATACTTAATAAACAATTTTATGAACTATCAGCAACTTCTGTGGGTGCAGATTCCTGCAATAAGTGAAGGAAATTTTAATGAAATCATAAACATTTGAGGGTTAGGGTTTAAACATGTCAGTGCTTTTGTTTTTCACAGAAAGTTGCAAAAAAAATCAAGAAGAATAAGAGGACGCTCACTTCACAGGAGATTAGATACATTCATGTGAGTACAGACACACTTGCTCTCACACATATTTTCATTAATTCATCACGAAAGCAAACAGTTCATCTAAATATTTTCATCTTATGTGTCTTTAGGCGAAAAGACACCTTGAACCTCTCCCTCCTGGTTACTTCTACAATGGTCATCATTTCGTCAGTTTCTTTGGAGAAAAGCAAAACTTCCATCCTTGTATCTTTAAATTGTAGTTTAACTTTTTAACTACCGTTCAAACGTTTGAGGTCAGTAAGATTTAGGTCAGTCAGGAGGCATAAGAATTGATCAAAAGTGACATTAAATATAATGTGAAATATTTATATTTTAAATGAGTACTGTTCAAGTCAGCATATTAGAATGATTTCTTAAAGCGCTTGTGACAATGAAGACTAGAGTATTGATGCTGAAACTTTTTTTTCTACTGTATTTATGATCAAGGGATGTTTTAACATAGTTTCGGGAAGAGCACGCTGAGTGTCAGCACAGTCGGTACCCATTGACGCTCATTAGTATTATCGCCCTCTAGCCGATTAATTATTCCTAATTTCATTAATCCGCCTCGGCATAAATACCATCGTCTCACTCTTCTCGGTATCTATTTTTGCATGATCCCACCTTCCTCCGCTTCTCCGCCTTTTCCTTCGCACCTTCAAGGGGGGTGAACGGGACCGAGCCTCGCTCCGAGCTCTGCCCTCGCTAGGGTTACTATCAGCAGGGCTCGGGGTCTGCCGAGCTCCCGGCTCGCTCTCCGGACAGCACGCCAAATTTGCTAATTTAATTTAATGAAGAAGTGCGAATTCGTGAAATAAATGCAACTTTAAGTAAGCATTAGAGACTTCCATTGCAGGCATTTAAAACTTTTACCAGCCACAGATTTTTAAACAGTGGTGTATTTTTAATGTCTGCAGACTGCAACACTAGCATGCTGTTGATTACCACAGACAGTAATTTCAACTTGTCCCAATGTGTGTATAAACGAACAGGAAGGTGATGTTTACTTTTATTAATCCGATAAGCAGGCTTAATGTTTGATCAGTAACATTGAAAAGCAGCACATTCGCACAGCTACAATTTCATTAAAAGTGTATCACTGTAAATGTGTTTATACACACTTAGGCATAATTTAAAATTATTTTCATGAGTAATCAACAGCATTAAAAATAATATTATATATTGACAGTATTGAATATTACTGTGTGCTTGTGCTGTTGATTCCTTACATGTGTGTGTTCAGTGATGGATCAGTTCATTGATGAATACGTGCAGGACGCCAATAAAGAGATTGAGCACTTCAACAGAGAGGTGGACCTGCAGCCACACGTTGACCTCTTCGACCCCTAATCCACTCATCTGACAAATTCACTTTCCGGGGAAAGGGAGGGGAGGGTCACTTTACAATCACTGAAGTCCACTATCCAATTACCCGCTCAAAACCTTCCATTTCACATGTTAGAATGAGGGATTTGCTGTTGAGAGATGGGGAGGATTTAGCTCACAGCCAGGAAGAAATATCATAGCCTAATGAGAGATCCTTTGCCCATCATACCGAGACTGTAAATAGCAGCAGCGCCCTGATAAAGCTGAAATGTTGTTGTGTAAAAGCCTCAGATGTGTCAAAAGAACAACTCCTTTAAAGAACAATATTTTCTCTGTGTTATAAAATAGAAGGTAAACAGAAATTCAAGGCTTGTATATAGGCTGCAAGGGATGCCCAGATCATTACTCTCTCTGCAGTGTACATACTGTAGCGCTGAAGCTTCCTGCAGTGAAGGTTGTTCTACTGTAATTCCAGTGCCTAGCAGACATATTGAGCTGAATCGTAATGAAGTTTGTCAGTGAGGCTGAAAGTGATCAAACAGAAGGCTCATTTCCAGCCGTGTGCATCTGGAAAGGCAGGTGCACTGCACCTGCCCTCAGTCAGCCTCTGTCAATCTATCGACCCCCGCTGCGTAGATCAGGGCTGAGGATCTCTCATGTGCTTCAGTTCTCTTTTCAGCCATTCCCAAGTCATTAACTGACATGCCGGTGCTTCGAGTCACTACATTTTTTGGGAGGGTTAGGGAAGCAGGGTGCGATGGAGGGTTTATTATGAGAAGTTCTTACAACCAGATTGACTTGTTGGTGTTGGTTTGTTTGTAGCGCTATGGATTCGATGTGTTAAACCCATGCTTTCCGAGCGTGTGCTGGTACAAAAGCATGGCAGAAGCAGAATTAGTGTGCTTATATCACCCCTGTACTGTATTAGATCCGTACCGTTCGGTATTACGGTCGTATTTTAACTTTATCTTGGGGTGTGTGTCATTCTATGCATGTTTACTTGGACTAATCACACACAGAAGGAGAGCAGCAGTGTCTTGTGTGTAGATACACACACATTTGATCTTTTGTGTATAAGATGAGCCTTAAAAGTAATGTTTTGAAACAATTACAGCGCTACTAAAGGGATGCACTTCCAAAGAAACTCAAACACTGCTGGTCTCCTCTGTGCTGCAATATACTGTACCGGTGTTAATACACTACATGGTTAGCAGTTTTTTCACCAAGCCATATTCACTCTTTACTGTTGAGATTTCTGAGCTACATAGTGCTAATGTTGCTATGGGCCTTATTAGTGTTCCTTTAGAGATTTCAAATATAGTAACTTTGCCTTTTATGTCTCTTGACACTTCTGTACCTTGTCAATATGCAAGTGCAGTTTCACTCAAGGTTGCCCTGTTGTGAATACACTCTGAAAGGACGTTGCTGAGACGTAGATCCGACAAGCAAAGGGAAACCGACTACTCGTTAATAGGGGACACAGCCTCAGAGGTAAGCAGTCACTTCACGATTGCTGAAACACAATCACCGATGTGCCCCACACACATACACATACACACACCGCTCATTTAGCTGGTGGTGTCGCTATTAGTCGGGTTCTACACAGCAACTGTCCTTACAGGGTACAGGGCTACGTAACACTTATATAATGTGTAGTTCAAAGTAGCTGCCATTTTTAGCACATACTATCCGCATGTGTTAAGATGTCTTATCAAGTTCTATTTATGCTAACTGAAATGCCTTTCACCAAACTGGAACAACCAAGAAAGAAATCACAAGAGTTGGATCTATTTTTCATATTGGAAAAAAAGGTGATATATCTTTGCAAATTCTATTTTTCTAATGCTGTGAAATCAATTAAATTGGAGCCAGATGCTAGTATTCCTCAGACGAAGCAGATTTTCTCCTATGAGAGATATTTGGCTGCCGCTGCAGAGTCTTGGCAAAGAGCAGGGGCATCCCTGGGCAGAGCCAAGCGCCAGTGTTGGTGAAAGGATATGAAGAGTTGTTTGTCTATGTAAGTGTAAAGGGCCAGTAAGGGTCTGCCGAGTAACAGAAAGGCACTGGAGGGCCACCGCGTAAAACTCAAGAAAGATGAGATGAGCACTATGAATCTGGCTTTTGCTCCTCGTCGCAGAGGACCCTAGTGAGGCCCTCCAGAGGCAGTTCCTGGTATCATGTGAACCCCCTCTGGCCCGCACAGCTGTGCTCGTGGAGCTGAGGTTAGAGGAATAAAACAAAGTTTGGTGGAAAGGTTTATGACACGAATATGTCAAGAATAATCTTAAATTTGCAGCTGCAATGCTATTCAGATAGGAGGGATGGATTTATGTCGTTTTCGTTTTATTTAGCTGAACACAAACTGGCCTGGGTTTTCCAAAAGGTCAAACTTTTAAAGAAAAGCACTTTTTTAGACTTAACATTGCAAACTCTTTAAAAACGTATTATTATAGATAAATATTCTGACTTTCAGTGGTCACTGCAGGCTTGTTCCCGACCAAAGCTTTTATCTTGTCCAGCCCCTAAATCTGCTCGTTGATTTAATAACCAACCAGAAGCTTCAGAAAGCACACATCTTGTGTTCTCAGGTATGTAGTAGAGTTGGCTACACCAGCATTCAAGTTTTATTTCAAACGTCCATCACAACTGGCCTACATTTAGTGCGTTGTATTGTGGATGAACGCGCTGTGCTTTGGGGGCAACAGTAAAATTAGGACAAGCTAAAGGGCTAAATGATTTTCAATTGCTGCTGGCTGGCTGGCTGGGGACAAGTCGGAAAATTGAAATAGCTAAAAATAGATATTATTAGCTAAAAGTTACTTGCACAAAGCTAAACATGCACATGAAGTCTTTTATTGGCGTTTTGGGGAAACATTTTGACCCAGAGGGAAAATGTGGGATTCATATAGATTTCTTAGCATTTACCTCAGTTTCCGAATATCCAGTGCTCGGAGTTCATGATATCTTTGATATCTAGAAGATTCTACTTGAAAAGTGCCAAACGTTCTTAAATAACTTTTTAGTTTGTTTTAAAGGGGTTAATCAAAAGTTTGTGAAAAATCCAAATTTGAGTGTTGTTTGCACAAAACTACTGTAACTCTTGTTTTCTCCTGTGACTGATGCTTTTTTTCTAATATGTATGTTGTATTTATGACGAAATAACACATTAAAATATTTATAAGCTACTTCTGTCGATTTGCTATTTTTGTTATCAGTCAATCGTAGTGGTCTGCTCAGTCAAACAGTGCAAGCAAACAACGTCTTCTGACAAAAAACAGCCTGAAAGAGAAGTGTGTTTGTGTGTGTAAGGTTATCAACTCGGCAGTGGATTTGTCACATGGCGATAACATCTTTTAGGATGCCAGGCCCAGCTTAAACACTAATCTCAGGGGCCTGCAACAACAGAAGCTATTTATAACTTAGTATGTGTATCTGTAATATGTAATCGAGCACTGTTTTGTGTGTCAAATTGAAGCCTACCACACACATCCTTTTCCTGGCCTTTATTTTGGGTCCCTGCCCAGCCCACCTTCCCAAATCCTTGTATTTGGTCCACAGAGACTCTACTGTAAGGCACCCCAAGGATCTGCACACGTGTCCCAGCCCATCCTCTGCTGTTTAGAGTGAGTCTAAAAACAATGCGCTCACCCTCTTGCAGATACAATACCCACATTTCTTTCAACTTACATCAGGCCCCCTTCTTCTCTCCCAGGAGACGGTACCCACCCTTTGCACACATAGCAGCCATTGTTTTTTGCTGGCCAGTGGGACGAGTTCAAGGTTTCATATTTGATGCACAAACTGTTATGACTGCATCATGTAAGGCCTGTTTGTCTTACAAGGCTCCTCTGTTTCCAACATTTTTATTTATCGCATTTATACAACAATTTCCATCTTAAAATGTATCTATGCATTTGTCAGTTTTATCCAAAGTGACTTACTTCAAGCTAATGCATGCATTCCCTGGGAATCAAACCCATGACCTTGTTATTGGTAGCGTTATGCAGCACCATGTTTGGGCTGCAGTGAGTGTGGCAGTTGTTTGTTCATCTCTCTTTTGATCACTGCCAGGGACTGATGTGTAGGATGGACAGTAATAGTCCTTTCTTTTGCATACACACTCTGAAGCCGGAGAGCCCTTTTATATGGTAGTCACTTTATGTCCCTGATACTTACAGAGCCAAAGAGCAGTTGAGGTTACAGACTCTTTGTGTCACCATGCAAATATAACTTTCATACACATGCACACGCACACAAACACATACTTAAATGTTATTAAGAAACAGCTTATTTTCGAGAAAAAAAAAAAAAAACTATCACACTTTGACCTGGAGATGTTTCTTACATATGCTTTTGTCCTGTTCTTTCCTCCTCTTTTAGGCTACGTTTACACCCCAAGACAAACTGCCCAATTTCAAAACATAATGCATGTGTTTTTGGCAAGTCTTTAATGCTCACCATGAGTGCATTTGATCAAAAAATACAGTATAAATATCAATATTTTAAATATTAATATAAACATTAATATTTTTTTAAAAATATATTTATAATGCAAGTTATTCCTGTGATAAAAATATTATTTTATATTAAATATTAATATTTTTAACTGCTTTAAAATGCTCTATAATAAGGCTTGTAGCAATAAATATTTAATAAAATAATCTATAGAGGCTCGTCTTTTACCAATGCATTGAATTATTGTTTTTTTCTACTTATTTTAATAACAAAGTTGTTTTCTTTTAGGTAAAAAACGAATTAAATTGAATGAAAAAAATAATAAACGATTTGTACTCTATCTTCTTTACTCTTGTTTATCTTCTCATGTTCATTTATTTTATTGTAAATGTTTTCGTACCTTTACCATTTTTTCAGTGTTGATTTATTTTTGATTTGTTTCTAAATATGGAGGATAAGAAGAAATTCCAGGTTCACACTATCATCAAAAAATAAAAGTGTTGCATCATGTAATGACCAAAAAAAAATTATCTGTTGGACCACATTGAACTGCAGTGGGACCGTAGCCCTTTTGTCCAGACAACAGTCTGTTCTGTTCACAGTTCATTTTTCAGGTTAAAGACATCAAAGGTCATGAGAACTTGCATGTCATTGCTTTCTTTAGTGACAGCAGCGAGTTTGAGTTGTGTGGCATTTCCAGTGACAGCCTCACCTTCCCAAACTCTGCTCTTATTCATCTTCAGATCGGTTTGTTTCTCTCCCACCACACACACTCTTTGCGCACCTGGTACCCGCACGCGAAAACTTGCTGAACTTTGTGGAGCCAGCACACCTGTGCGGGGCTCCAGCAGCACACACCCTCTTCCCCACGCTGAATACACGCATGGAAACGGATCTCCGGGCTTTTCACACACACTCCTGATTATAAAGTCACACAGTGACATGTAGTCCTGCTGAGGGGGTTTGCGTCCGTAAATACCAAGACGGTAGACTCCCGCTCTAGGCGCGCACACACTCACAGTTACCTTAGTATCTGTAAATGTCAAGAGTACATATCGGGACAGAGGAAAATGAGCCTGCTCATGCAGCTCAGCGCAGAGCGTCGCGTGTATTTGCAGCTCTGGTGAAGCGCAGTGGAAGGTAATGTTGCACCGGCCCTGGGGCGCATTCACTATCGCCCCTGTGTGGCTGAAATGGGACAGTCCGGCTTCTTGGGTACGCACCCCCGGACCACACCACAGGCCCAAGTCTGGAGGGTACAGAGTGTTTAGGTTTATCCCTGGGCTTTGACAGTGCAAAAGATAGTTCCCGGCATTTTGAAAAGTCCCACTTCCGCTGTCGTAATCCTGCACAAATATAGACAGCCGGTAAAATCCTTTGTACGGGCACAGGACGTTACACACCAGCTGCTCTGCTGTGATCTGCGAGGCAAGGCAGCGCTTGGCTACGGTGGCTTCGAGCTCGTGGTGTTTAAGCTCGCACACCATCATCAGAGGTTGTGACGTGTGAAGGATCACTTTGCACTCGCCACCTTCATCCACCTCTATGGCCTCTTCTCCTGCGAAGTTGCAAGCCTTGACACCTAGTGCCGATGCCCCTGTCGCTATGCCCCAGTTCATGTAGGGGTTATCAGGCAAGGCCTGCCTCTTCTGGATGCTCGGGCACTCCAGTTCAAGAGAGCAAATCCACCGCAGAGCACCAGGTTCACCCTCACGCCGGGCAAACAGCTTCACCTCGTAGGCCCCAGGCTCTGGGGGCAGTAATCGCAACTTCATTCCTTGACGAGTCACTGACAGGAGACCACAGGAGCTGTCAACCTCCTGCTTTTGAGCTCCTGTCTGGGGATCCCGCTGCCTCATCTCATACGAAAAGGTCAACAGTCTAGAGGAACTCACGGAAACAATTGCTTCCCCGTCGTCTGCGGAAAACAAATTTTGACACATTTGCAAAATGTTAGAGTAATATTGTCCCTACGTTCACACAGGAAAATTATGGCAGTGACAACATGTCAGTAAGGAAGTAAAATCCTTAAAGGGCACATGTTCCACACATTGGTGTGATTTTTTTTTAAGCTCATGAAATCTCTGCAACATGCTTTGGTTAAAATTCCTTTATGGTTTAGTAAAACAACACCCTTTTTACCCTGTCAAAAACAGCTCTGTTCACAGCAAGCTGTTTTGGTGCATGTCTCTTTAAATGATAATGAGCTTGTGCTCACCCCACCCCATTTTCTTTTTTATGTGTATTCGGTGACATTACTATCAATAAAAAAAATAATCTACTGTCTTCTGTGGCTCTGATGACGGAACATATTAAGCCAATTATATTAATTTTTACATTAAAAAACAAAACACCCGCATTACTTATGAGATATTGTTGTCGCTAAAGCTGCTAGAGTGTGGAGAAAATAGCAGACTGAGTACAACTGACTAAGTGCCAGTGTTAAAAGATTGGAAATGTCCAAAGTATCATACCAGAAGCTCAAATTTATCATATTTGGAATAAAATTATCGCACACGAGTCAAACATACAGAATACAGCTATTTATCTGAACTAAGTGCAACAGGAGGATTAACGTTAACTTGTGCTCATGAGCGAGAGTCATTCTCCACAATGATTGGCTGAGAACACGTAACATGACATAAGATGGAAGACATGCATAACACCATGTTTGAGTTCTCCTAACAATCATGACGGTAGATGTAGCATCCACAGCTAGATCAATGAGTGTGATTACAGTGATTAAGTTCCTCAGTATTATTGTACATTATGGGATTTTTTTCCATTATAGATCATACATTGTACAGAGGTCAAAATTTTGAACAATTATGGTAATAATTCCATCGGTGGGCATGGGTGGGGCTTGAGCAGTATGACATCGTACTGCTTTGAAAATCAAAATGACTTTTAGGTTTTTGGGGGATTTAAAAAAAGGAGTGAACAGTATTTTATCAATGTAGGGTATATACTGTATGTAAGGGACGATGTACAGGCAGCCGGTAGTTATCGCAGGAATAAGCCCCAACAGTGTGATCAGGACCCGACGCAAAGCGGAGGCTGCCTGTACATTATCCCACTTATTACACGGCTACTTGCCACATAAGGAAAAAAAACTGAACATGAATATGAATTTGAAACATTTTATTGGCGTAT
>JAUMHR010000063.1:7132464-7152829 GCA_032361145.1 Enteromius fasciolatus | reverse complement strand
CGGCTATGCGTTATTACTTTGGAGCGGTTATTATTCGAAAAGAACGAACCTGCAAATGTCTCAACTGACCAATCAGATTCAAGCATTCCAGAGAGCCATGTAATAAGTATAGAGAACCACTCCTGAAAATGACAATCGATAATGTAGTAATAACATAATGTTTTGAATTGCCAAACTGTGTTCTGCAGAAGAAGGACATCCAGTAGAAATCAGTTAGGTAGGGAGGAAACAGGGACTGAAGTGGCCCTACTTGTTTAAGATTTTACTGATTTAACTGGGATATTTTTGTTGATGACCGCATGGCTCTCCATTAATGGTAAAATAAAACATAGCTATGGGCTGCTGTCAAATTCTTTGTTTAGCCAATCAGAACACATTTGAGCATGGCAGGAATTTGGAGTGCTTTTGGAAGGTGCTAAATCAGTGTTTGCTCTTGCTCATCTGTCAACAGTGGATTACACAGCTAAATGCCCTAAAAATGAGTACGGAAAAGGGGCCGCACATGATCATGATTCTCCCAGAGGGATAGGTACTGCTCCTTCCTGTAACATGCTTACGAATTCTGGTTCTAGAAGGCCCATAAACCCCAGTGGGTTGTTTCTGCATTGCACTGCAATACTTTTCATTAATTTTCAACGTATGCATAATTGACCACAGTTTTTGCGAGATATTTTGCTGTTTTATATAGCATCTAATGCATGAGTGTTTTAATCTCAAGACCTTGTGTTTTTTAGGAGTGACACCACATTAGGCTTCAATGTGTATCCATTTATTCAGTGCCCAAAGTCTACCAGTAGAGGCTTTGTCAAAGTTCCTTCGTGGCTCCACTAATGTTTACACTAACTTAATACTCTTGCCTTTATTTGCTGCAGTGCATACTTTTGACAATATTCAAGAAGTTTTAGTTACAATAACTTTTTTCTCATGAGACAGTCTAATCTCTGCAGCAAACGGTCTAATCTGTTTTCTCAGAGCTTCTCACTACGAGCTGATGCCGGCAGCCGCCTATTATCTCATTACAGTGTGACAGACATTGTGTGTGCTTTACTAATCTTCCCTTTTGAGTTTGTGCATTATTCTATTTTGCATATGTGTAGTTATGTCGTTTATTGTGTGTGTGTGTGTGTGTGTGTGTGTGTGTGTATACCTGTGATGGTTTTGTACTGTTTGGGTTGAATCAGGGTCAATCCAAACTGATAAAATGCTGAGGTCTTCAAGGGTCTCGTTTCGAACTCTTCCATGGAGATGGGGGTGGTAAGTAGCTGCCAGGTCTGGTCATCAGGGAAATGTGAGTTTATGAACTCACTAGGTTCAGTCAGGAAATAAAAGTCGTCATACCTGAAACACACAGATCTCACCAATTATTTTCATTTCCAAAGACTCCAGTATGAGCTCCAATTTCCCTGAAGACTGTAAATTTGCATCTTCTAAACCAAACCAACCAGATCCAAGATAAATCGCATAACAAACTTTGATTTTGAATGAACTGTAATCCTGTGAAGCATTGCAAATGATATAATCACATGACAATATGTCCAGTGTAAATATTGATTTATAGTATTGATTTAGAAGTGACAATACATTTTCATTTTATTGCAAAATGTTCGTAAATAATAGTAGGGAGACTTAGTTCCCAATGCTTCACTGGCAGTTTAATTTGCTTGGATGTTTCTCTTCATGGGTAGTGTAACTCCTCACTGGCTAATAAATATAATCTATTAAATTATGATAACTGATGGATTCAACAGATACACATCCAGTCAATCAATAACATTAAAACCAATTAAATACAAAACTATTTCTCTACAATGGATGAAAGAACGCATGGAGTTTATTTTCTCCCAGAAACCCAACTCTTGCACGCTGTAGTATACGTTGTGTTTGTAGTATGTAAAAACTACTCATGATGTATCTGTATATACTGTAGCCTGCAGTATGTGTGTACTGCATGATATGAATAACTGACACTCTGAGGAGCCTGACCTCTTCATAAATGTTTTGCTTTTCATATCCACAGTGCCAGCACCCCAGCAAGCGTCAAGCAGCCACCACTGACCCCCCACGAAGACAGCATTCCACTCATGATCGGAACGCTTCTCAGCTAAACTGTGCCCAGCCTGGAATCCAACGCCTTTGCTGTACCCGCTCACCTCCACACACTCAATGCCCACCTCCCTAGAGAAAAAGAGAAAGTTCAGAGCCGCATTCTAATGCCATGATGTGTGTATTTATATACTTGAGGACATTTACCTGCACATTTCCATACAGAGGCCCGAGTATCCACTACATACACCCTTTCCTGTCCTGATGACCTCATCAGAAGAGCAGATCTTCTGAGAAAGACCAAGGTATCCCTCCAAATCGTACTCTACAAACACATAAGACATGTAGATGTAGATTCACAAAAATAATTAAACATACTTAGATTTACTTATAAGTTTTCACTCATAAATAGCTAGTAAATTTCACAAACAACTACAAAAAAAAAACGTAATTCTCAAATATATAATACTGAAAATAATTTTTAAGAGTGCATGCATTTTTGCATGTGCAATTACCAATATTCTGGCATAGCCAGATCCATATGGCCCTGAGTTTTTCCAGATCATTTCTGCCCCCCTCAGTGACCGCACGAGCAATCTTCTGAGCATCAAATACTTCCTGCTCCCTCAACTGAAAAACACATGTTCATGCCTAAATCTTTTGTTTATAACAGTGCGGTCCAATCCTGCTCTTGGAAGGCAACTGTCCTGCAGAGTTTGCTCCAATCCCAATTTAAAACACCTGAACCAAAGTAAGTAATGTTTTAAATCACTGGAATCTTCCATTTTGTGATAAGTAGGTGCCAAACTCAGCAGGACGTTGATTCTCCAGGACCATGACTGGACACACCTGGTTTGTAAAAACATACAAACAAAGACTTGTGTTTGTGTTACCTTTTTTCCTTTCTGGATTGCGAATGTGTCTACTTTGTTGAAAATATCTGTGCTGGAGAACAGCAATTTTCTGGGTTTCCTCTGAGAGGTGGAGACTGCAGGTAGATAAAGTCTCCCAGATTGCGTGCCAGGGCTGGCAACTGAGAGGGGTTTCACAATCTCCTCTTGGCTCTTTTTCACAGTGCTCCTCTTTCTTACACTCACTGACTTTGCCGCGCTCTCAGCGGACAGTTGGCGCTTTGTACTCGGCCGTTGTTCCTCACATAACTTCCCTTCATAGTTCTCTAACAATACCTTATTTGAAGCCACATTTTCTTGTATCGGTACAATGGATAATGGCTTTGGGTTATTTTGCTCCACTGAAGGTGAACCTCCATGGTGGCTCTTAATAGTCAAACAGACTTCAGTGCTGTTCTCATCCTTCATGCTGGTCTGTGGGCTTTCAGATACATTCTGAAGTTTGTATTTGACCACACCATTTTCGACTTTCAAATCAAAGTTTTGTTTGCAGGTGTTTGAATCTGTGACCGTTTCTTCTGGTTGGCGGCCTCGGTCGTTGTTTTCTGTCGTTATTGGTTGTTGATCAGTTTGACCTTAAACAGATCAGATTAAAGGAAAAGAGAACTAAAATGTCACCCTGCTTGTTATTCGCTAACCCTAACATCTGATCATACTACCTCTTCTTCCAAAAATACATTTAAAATGCAGTTAGAAGGAAAATCTTACCTTTCGCAGTTGTGAAACTCATACCTCCTGTCACTTCTAGTAGGGTTGGTAGTAGCAGATTTAAATAATGTTTTGATTTCTGTTGCAGGGGTCTGTATATATCTATTTTCTCCCTGTGTCCACCCCTGTGAAAGGATAGCACTCTAAAAATACTCTTGGACTTATCATGACAGCCAATGAGCTCAAAGATACAAGGGAGTGGGGAGAAAGAAGGGCATTTGATATTGGCACGGAGGGTTTCGAAGGTTGTGGTTGGTAACTGATAAAATTATTAGCTAACCAACATGCGTAAACAAGTTTATCTTGACCTTGTTAAGGGTATTAAAGTCTTTGTGTGAATGTTTAGTCTGCTTAGGATAAAAAATAAAGTGGGAGGAACACACACACACACACACAAATACGTAACGATAATTCATTACAATAATCATCGTCTCCTTCAGTGCTAGACTCGTTAACCCTGCTCTCCAAATTACTGTCCTTCTGTAAATAAAATCACTGATATGGAAATTGTAGCTGACCTTAGTGGATACTGTCGCTATGTGCAGGAAAACAAAGCAGTTTTTATTTCCATACATAGAGACCCTTCCTCCGAAAACATCCTCATTGGCTCAGGCTCCATGTCAGACAGTCTGTCGGGGGGCCTCAAGGGTCCTCTTACATGCCCCCTCTAGCAGGCTGAATTACCCCTGACCAATTACCTATCGGCGGTGTGCCAGAATAGCAATGACTACAGTTGTGTGTTTATTTATGATGTTTTTCCTTTCAGGTTTTGGAATAAAACTTGCATGACTTTTCCTGTTTCTGGTTTGCATCATGCTAAAATAAAGCCTTTTCCATGTTCATGCAGCCTTGTAGATAACGCAGGGACATGAGGTGATGGTCTTTCTCCTTCTCATAATGTGATAAAGAAGCCTTGAACGGTATAACAAACATTTATGAGGCGTAGTGCGCTCTGTCTCCTATACTCTTAAAAATCAAGGTTCTTTATTGGCTTCTATAGTTCCATAAAGAACCATTCATGGAACCCCTCAATTTCACAAAAGATTCCTTAAAGTAGATTAAGGTTCTGTAGAGTATTAAAATGTTCTATGGATTATGAAAATTTGTTTTGATAAAACCCTCTGTGAAAACCCTCTTTTGTAATGTTTTTAGAGTGCATCTACAGCTTCTGTAGGCAAAACATAAAAGACCAGTGGTTCTCAGTCATTGACAGGCACTGCCCATTGTGGATGTCTCCCTTATCTACTACACCTGATTTAACTCATCAGCTCATTAGTAGAGGCTCCACGAACTGAACTGGGTGGATCAGATAAGAGAGACAAATGCCCAGAGCTCTGATCAGTAGTAGTGAGTACTGTAACACAGTGTTCTCTACTAAAGTTCTTAATTTAGTCACAGCTACAGAAAGAATGAAAAATATAAATAATATTGTCTTATGAAACTGCTACAGGGCTCTCCAAACCAGGGGCGATGCCAGAAATGTTGGTGGGCCGATACAAAAAACTGGGTGGGCCGATTTTTTTTTTTTTTTTCACTAATAGTTTACATTAAGAGTTAAAAGTTATTTAAAAATTATAGTATCTCAGCAGAGTCTGAGCTAACACAGAGTCCGTCTTTTTTCCCTTTTCTAACAAAACCGCATATAGCCTACTGTTTCGGCTATCAAAATAGTTCAGTTTTGTGTGTAATAGCAACATTTCATAAGCTGCACTGGAAAAAATGACTGTAATTTTTACAGTAAAAAACTGTGAAAATGCTATGGGAAAAAACTTAAATGGTTAACGGTAAATTCCTGTAAAATCTACAGGAAAAAAAAAAATGTAAACTGACATTCCCGGGATTTCCATTTCAAATTTAGTTTGAATTTGATGTTTTTTCTTTGAAATAAGTGTTTCTTCTCAGTTTTTTCTTGTCATTTGTTAAATGAATGTTTATTGCATATTTCAGTTTAATGAGTCTCACCATGATGGTGTTTTTAGTGTTTGTGTGAATGACACAGAGCACGAGAAAGCTTTAAATTAACACTTAAAACAAAAATAAATCATAATAAAAATCCTTATAGCCTATTCATAATTCGTAATGATGACTTCTCTCTAAAGGCGATTCAGGAAATTCATCTTTGCGACACGGACTCAGAAAGTACTCGTTTATCTGTAAATAATTCATATACTGTATCTTCCTACTATTTTCCCAGACACATTCATGGTATCTCCTTTTGCTGCAAGCTTTAACCTTTTGTGTGCAATTGAACGCAGAACTCTTCAGGAGCACATAAATGTGCGTATAGCTGCAAATATATTAAAGTTTACAAAAGTGAATATATAGTTTGTTATGGACAAGGGTGTTTCTTTCCACAAAGAACTTTTCTGATAAGTGTATCGAAACACTGTACCTATGATAATATGACGTTCAGTGTTGAGGGTAACGCATTACGCGAGATACGTAATAATATTACTTTTTCCAAGTAACTATTAAAGTAACGCATTACTTTTAAATTTTGGAGTAATATTACTGATTTCCTTTTTAAAAAATAACGTCAGTTATGTGCATTAATTGATTTCACTCTCAAAAAACAGATTTAGTATTCATCAAAATGAAATAAAATAAACTCAGAATATGATACAAACCTGCAATAATTAAATTACACAAATGTATCTAATCCCATTTTATTAATCAATGTCTTTGCTACTTTTAGATGTGCTTTTACATTTGCTATAAATATAATATAAATTCTTATATTAAAAACAAACACTCAAGCTCTGCCCATATTTAAAAAGTAAAGCTAAAGTAACGTAACGCATTACTTCCCATAAAGCTTAAGTAACGTCATTAGTTACTTTTCAGAGAGTAGTGCAATATTGTAATGCATCACTTTAAAAAGTAACTTTACCCAACTCTGATGGCGTTTCGAACACGCTTGCCTCAGAGGTTTCCGATAAATCCATCACCAGCAGGTCATTTGTAAACGGTCCGGATTCATGATTAAGTTTAATTTAAGCTATCCAAAATATACTTTTTAAAAAATTCACAGATATATGTTTTACTGTTTTCATATTTTACCTTTATATTTAACACTTGTTTTTTTCTTTTCAAACGTGCTCATGTTCTTAGGTCCTAAACTTAAAATTGTGGGTGGGACTAACAGAAACTGACGAATATTCAAATTGCATTAATTTGTTAAATTACCAACTTCTGATTGGGTGGGGCACTTCTGAAACTGGCCCACCCGTAGCTACGCCAGTGCTCCAAACTGTACAGCAAGCACGTGTGTCGCGTTCTCTGCGCGCTCTCTAGTGGGGAACATTTTCTTCATACTTGTTTTAACTTATATGTCATAACTTATATTTAAAGTCACATTTAAAATATTCTTAAACAGGAAGAGAAGCATCTTTTTCTCTCCCTCAAAAATCCACACGACAGGGATGTTGATGGTCCAGCCGCGTTTAGCCGCACTGTTTTCCTGGAGCGTGATTGGTCCAGATTCACAATCTTTTGTTCGCGTGCTGCACCTCTTGAGCTCGTGCTGTCATGCACACCTGCGGAACACTCGCGCGCACAGCTAATATGCCAGTCTGTGTTCCACACTGGGGATAAAAGAGAACAACTTGACCAGTTAGTCTGGATATAAAGATAAGCTAACTCTCTCTCTCTCTCTCTCAAAAAAAGAAGAAGCTTCATCTGGATGTGATTTCAGACATTAGAAGGTCTGTCAAAGTGAAAGGCATCATGAAGACGGATAAAGACGGTAAAGACATGAGGGGAGTGACTGTTAACCGCTTTGCTGAAGGTAAGAATATTTGTATGGAAACGGACAAGGTGAGAAATTGTACAGCATTTAAGAAAATATGCTAGTTGTAAGAGTTTTAATGTTAAAATGCTACAAGTTTTGTTTTTGTGGTAAACCTGAAAATCCAGCTGAATGTCGCGTAATTTTAATATAACGTTAGCCCACTTCACTGCAAAAACAATTGTTTGTTTTCCAGTTCTAGTTTTAAACAGATGCCATTTTCACCAAAAAAACTTAACTACTGTAACATTACCATGGCAACCACAGTTTTGCCAGGGCTACTTGGCTACTAAAGCCACTTGTCGTCATTTTATCAGTGTTATCAGTGATATTTCATCACACGTGTTGTTTTAAAGTCACAATGGTATTATATTATGGTTACCATGGTAATTTTTTAAGAGATAGACCTATGTCGTTTTCCAGAAATCCAAACTCTAGCCTTCATTATCACCGCCACAGCCATATTATCTAGTCCTGTTATTCAAGACAAGCTCAAGGCCAAAGACTGCAGAAGTGATAACTAAGTTACTGCGCAGCCTGGCTAACCATGATATATATAGTTCATTGATAAATTATATAAAGTTATTTACTTTATGTAAACTATCACCTAATATGATATCCATGCAGTTATTTGGACAGGTACTACAGTAGCACTTTCCAAAAAAAAAATTATGTAGAAGGAAATCTGATCTTATCGTCTGCTAATTTTTTTGATGAACTTTTTTTAGTCCTAAATAAATCTGGATGTATTAACAATGGAAAATGTGTATGAACAATGATTTTGTATCAGCACAATTACCTTTTTCTTCATGATTAAGCTGTATTTTCTGTTCCCTATCAAGACTGACACAACAAAGAAAGGATGAGTGTCCCAATAGTTCGCTATACAATAGAGCTGCACATAAGCTGCCTGGGTTCATGCTCTTAGGGTAATAAGGGAAGGAAGGACTGCTGGATAAAGATTCATCTTTTTATTCTGCTGTCTTTCAGCTGTTAGTCTCACAAAGTCAAAAGCTATCAGGCTGTCTGATCAAAGAGCATAGCCTGTTTATTAATCTATCCAAAACATTTAGAACGCCTCAGTTTTAAAGCATCATTGCACACCCATAAGAATCAGCATCCAACACAGCAGTGGTGCTATTTCTCTCATTTGGCTGACAAAAATGGGAAAGTTCCCTGAGTCGTCGTATAGACATAACATGCTTTCTCCCTCATATTCTCTTGGCCTTGGAGCACATGGAGTACTGCAAGTGTGAGGTAACTCAGAATTTTGTGTTATTGTATCATCTTAGTTTGTGAATTAAATAGATTTTGTAATATACTATTGCTCATTTTCATATCTTTCATATTTGTTCTAGCATGTCATGGTATTAAGTTTTGAATTCATTATTTTTTAAAATTCCAAATCTCAATGTTAATGCACGTACATGCTCTCTCACAAGCGCGTGCACATGCACTTACACAGACACACATACTCTCACTGATACATTACTTACATTAGGTGAGGGTCCAGGGGAAGGAAGCTCCACCCTTTGTTGTTCACTCAGTTTGACTGTTGGCTCTTCCTGGAGATACAATACAACTCTGTGTTCTTGAATATGTGTGTGTGTGTGTGAAGCAAACCCCAAAAAATGGTATTTGCATGGCTTGACCATAATGCTTGTAGCAAAGAATATTAGTCTTGGAAAAAAGTTATTGAATCTGCCTATAAAAATACCCATTTTGACAGCATGTTACTGCTTATACAGGGGATAGTAATATTTCAGTTGGTTGGGTTCCAGTGTGAATGAAAAGTGAACTGAGAACTAAAAAAGTGAACTCGTCACTTAGTTCATAAAGTCAGCATGGAATGAAAACTCACTTAATATATTCATTTATTTATTTGTGATATATATTTTATTGTAAAAAAATCCATTTGACCAGAATATGCTCACAATAGGGAGAAAAAGATCCTTGGTACTTCTGTTTCAAAAACAGCAGGGAAAGGACTCAATAAAGTTTTTTTTTTACTGCAGTGATTCTGCAGCACAGGTTTACACACACACACACACACACACCTGAAAAATAGCTAAAAACTCGCCTGGCTGCATAATATTAAGATAAATATAATAATAAACATTATTTGTAACAGAATACGTCATAGAAAACCAAACATACATGTGGTCAAGCCATAAAATAGATGTTGTAGATTAATAATACACACATATATATACATATATATATATATATATTAATTTTTTAATTTTTTTACAGTATTGAACCGTGTTGCAGGGCAAAATTACCCTCTGTGTAATTTTGGATCACTATATAGTTGACTACATATTTCTTATGTCTTTTGCTAATAATTGGAATGAACACAAGTAGTTCTGGGGTGAAATGATTTATTTATCTGAAAACCACTTGCTTGTGTTTGTGATGTGAATAAATAGCTCAGGAGTTGTAAGCAAAAAGATGGTAGGATATGTGACGTTTTGGGGTTGTACCTCTCTTGGCTTAAACTGTTACAGTCAGCAGTCACTACCCATAAGTCTCCAAACCCATTATTTGTCTGGAAAGACAACAAAACATTTCCTGTGAAGCTTATGATCTGACTATCACAGTCAAACACAGATAGGAAGTGAGGTTTAGGGCACACAAGTGACAGCACAAAGTATTCATTAAATGTGTGTGTGTGCTTAGGAGACTGCTCCAAAGAGTTATTGTGGAAGGTAGTTGTTTAGACCTCTGAAAGCCACGGAGGGCACTAGGGGGCAGTGTGTCTCCCAGAACCCTCTTTGCTTTGCTGTATCTCTTTCTGTTGGCCAATGCACATTGCGTCCCTAATCTAGCCCAAATATTTCGCTGTGCGGTATGTGTGTTTGTCTGGCACCTCCGGACAACTCTGCTGAACTCAAGGACAATAGCAAGGTCAGAGATTGACCTCACTCTGTGTACCCACAGCATCCTGTGCCCACATCAGGATTTAACCCTTCACGCCCCACATGTCTTTTAAATTATGATGAATACGAGGTAGGATATTTCAGTAGTGTTGTTATGTTGAATGCTTTTACGCGTAGGTGTGTCATATTGTGGGAGGTTTTCCGTTTGACCATAACAGAATAGTTTAAAGAGCAGCGCATCACAATACAGTATAGGGTTTACACAAGAGCTGTGTGAACATTACAGCCCCACACACACACACACACACACCTCTACAAACTCTTTTACACACTGCCAGCAGGTGTGTTTTGTGGAAAGAGCCTTTGATGGCAACAAAATGGAGGGAGGAGAGAGGGTTTCTACATTTTTATAAGACTTATTGTGAGGGCCGAAATAAAAAACAGATCCCCCCTATGCCCCCCACTCCACTCGACAGAGAAATAAAACAAACAGCCATGGAATGATGAGTCATTACAGTGCTTGCTGGAAATTTCTCAAACACTTTTTCTTCTTCACCTACTTCTTCTTTTTCACTCCTGTCTTCTTCTTTGTCGCCATCGTCATCGTTTTTCATCTAGTAATACTGCCTAGTCATCATGTTCTGCTGTTGCTGCTAGTATTCTGTGTCTACTTTCTCGACATCGTCACCTACTTCTTTTGTTCGATTTTTTTGCTTTGTCTCCATCTTGTTTATTTTTGTCTTTTGTTGCTTTAGTTTTTTTCTTCATCATCCCCTTCAATTTATTTTTCCATTTTTGATATTTATTCATCTTCTGTGAGGATATTTTTGTAAATAATTTTAGCATTTAAGGCATAATACATGAAAAAATTACTAATTCAGTCAACATTTGCTCACCATCAAGTCTTCTGTGGAACATAAAATTATATATTCTGAAGGATGTTGGTAACCAAGCAGTTTTGTGTACCATTAACTTCCATTGTGTGGACATAAAAACATGTTTCTAAGAATATCTTTTTTCATGTTTCACAGAAGAAAGAAAGTCAAACAGGTTTGATTAATAAATGATTATAAAATTGGGATACCTGTTCCTTTATGTGTACTAAAAAGATTTTAGTGTTTGCAATCTTTATAACTTAAAATTGAAATTTTTACAGTCTTACATTGGCTTATTTTAATAGAATATTTGCCATTCAAATTGTAATTAACTGTAGTACTGTAATATCATTGTGCTATTGGGACGTTGACTACTTTTATACATCTGTTTTAATTGGTCTTTTCTCTTTTGCTTTTATTAGCCGCCTTTTCACTGTAATGAAGGTGCTACACAGCTGACTTAAAAAGACATGATGCTTGCCTTGCAACCTTTTTCAGCTAATGTACCCAATTTCAGCAGCCATCTTTGCAGTCAATTTCTCTGAAACGTTGTTTCAACATGTCTTCACCAAAAATAACAACATCAAATAATCCAGAAGCACCACACCAAAAATAATAGCATCAAACAACCCAAAAGCTCCACACCTCACAACAGGGTGTGTATTTCTATCATGCCTTGATTTTCTAGATGCAAGAATTATTCCTTATTGTGATAGAAACAAAGGACATTACAGTGACATTAGTATGTAAACTTACAGGCACATCACATGTCGCACATTGCAAAGCATTTTCTTGACTACTCTACAACACAGACTCGCTTCTCTGTCAAACTAAAATATTGCTGTATGCTAGGCAGTTTGTCGTGATGATTTATGCCCGCAAGCATCAAGTACACAAAGTACGGAGAAACGCAGGAAATGTAGGCTTTAGGACCCAGAGTCACAGCTCAAAGGAGGCAGGGCAAGGCTGACTCACTAAATATGTCTGAGGAATGAGAGAGAGAGAAAGAAAGATAGATACAGAGAGAGAGAGAGGGAGAGGTAGAAGTGAAGAGAGAGGAGGGGAGAGAGAGGAGACCGGAGCAGAGGTGATCTTGCCCTCATTAGTGTCAGGACTACAGGATGATTATGGGTTGAGAAGGGAATGATGGAAGCAAACAAAGTTCTTCATTTTGTGCCATCCGGTAAGATCCACATGCACTCTCACACATACACACATACACACACGCGCGCGCACGCACACATATGCACATGCTCCCGCGCTGTCACGACTGAGCATCTGAGGATTCCCTCAAATTTGAGACTGTGTGCTAAACATGTGCAGCGGAGAGGGTGCATGTGTGTTTGTGTGTTGTTGTAAGTTTTCTCTCTGTTGAATCCTGCAGGTCTGTGGATTGTTTTTCTCACACGCTGCCACTGCCTCTGCCGCCGCCGCTGCTGGTGTTTTTTGGGGTGCGTTATGCTGGAATGCAGACGGGCTTTTTCGGGGCTGGTTTTCCGGAATGCGTTGTAAATGCTTTTACGCTGTTAATCTTAGTCGAGTAAACAAGAAAAAAGAAAAAAATGACATCACACACTTTCGGATACCCGTACACACACTGCAAAAGCACACGCATGCAAATAGAATGAGGGAGAGGGAGACGTGAGAAAAGAGACTGATGAAAAACACTGATCAAATTCAAGTACCTGTAGGGTAGCGCTTGAAACAAAACCTATGTGCCTGATCAGGCGGCACTCGAGTGTGCGTACACGTGAAAACGAGCGGATGTGTGTAGTTAGTAGTCTTCAGGGAGAGTGAGTCTTATTTGTAAGCAATGTTGCTGTTCAATTCGCCTCATTGTGAGAATCAGTCTAATACCGCATGCAACACATGCGCCGTCGTACAGCACAAGTGCACCTACATCGCTCTCTTTCTGTCCTTTTCCTTCGCTCAGAGCCTCAGTGTAAACACAGTAGGTAATAGAAGTGGGAAGACACTAAATCTTGTACCAGTCATCCCGCTGATACACACACGCACACACACACACATACGTAATGAGACTGTGATTTGCATCCTTCGCCTGAGGGTTGAACTTCAAATCAGTGGATGTCTCAATTTTCTCTCCTCGCATGATTACGTGTATGTTTCTCCATGTGTGTGTAACACCCAGCATCAAGTACGCATTTGATCAGACTGTTGTAATTGACACTTACTTTGTGCCCGTCTCGGCTTGTGGATAATCATTGTGGCTCTCTGTCAATACCATAATTTCCACAGTATCTCAATGTCATTGGAGCAGGTCATGGGCCATCTGCGAACTTTCACATAGGTGAGCTATTGCTGCAACAAGCAAGTTGCTCGAACAGATGAATGGATTGATATAAGAATAAAATTAACAATGAGGTTAATGTAATAAGCAATGTCCTCTGTCTTTTTATGACTGTCTTTTTTTCTAACGAGCATCGTGATTGCTCACCCGCCTCTCATTACACACACACGAAAGGTGGACATTTTGTCCCCAGATTCCTTTATTTACGATTTCCTATCGTGTTTGCTTATTGTGCGTCCAATTCGCACTGCAGATGGTGGCATATGAATAGATGTCATTTTCTGGAGGGCCGATTGACTTTGTGATGCTGTGCGTCCTTTTATTTATCTGTGTATGTGTGTGTACAGTCATCTGCCGGGTCCCAGAGAGATTGGTAATGCAGTTAGGCATCTGACTTTTCTATTCCCCATTTGTCTTCCACCCACTGTACATTACAGTCTGAAAGGGAAATTGGAATCACACATTCCTCTGTTTATCTCCTCTGTTTACGGTATGCTGTAAAACGGCCATATGGGCATCCTCGCTCATACAAAGAGCGGCGTCTGTGGCCGCGAAAGGAGCAGCCTTCGCAGACGTTCACATGATGGAGAGCTTGACCCTCTTCTGATTTACAGGCACGGCCGTAATGTGGATATTTTTAGAGGTCCAAATATGTGCGCGATTTGCCAAGTGCTGTGTGTTGTTTGCTTGAGCCTAATTAATTGGGCATCTCTTCCGCTAAAAGTCTGATCCCAGATAGACATGCCTCTGCTTCTCTGTAATGGATTAAATATAGCTTGCAGGAAAAAGTTAAAAACACTCCATCCTCACTTTCTGTTAGCGAATGTCAGGAACCCCCTCTCGCATCCACACGCACACACAAACACCCACGCTCAGGCAAACAGACGCGCCCCCCCCGCCCACCCCTGGAATAAACCTTAGATTGCTTCAAGATGTCGGAGGATGCCAGTGTTGATGAATTCCGACCTTTGATTGCGATGCTGCCCGTGCGCCAGAGGAGAAACCTCACACACATGCCACTTTCCTGTGACAAACACACATATGCACGGCCAGGCGCTATGACAAACCATCTTTGGCATAAACTAGATACCATCATGGCCTTCAAATGTCAAACAGTCTTTCTGTTTTCGTTCAGCATTCACATTCCTCTTATGATACAGCTGTATCCTTTTTCTGTTCTTTCTCGCTTGTGTTTTGTCTCCGGTTTGGTCTTCTTCTCTTGTGGCAGCGGTACTGTAGATCGTAAGAGGGAATGGTGGCCTGGCTTTAATAGAGGAAGAAGGGAATGTGCAAGCAATTAGCAGGAATCCCCCAGCAGAGCGCTCACGAAACCAGAGCAGCCGAGATATGAAGGAAAGGAAAATCTCTATTCCCTTGATGTACAGGACAATAGTGTCCATGCAAACACATTTAAGCTGCGCATTCCCTTGGTGCCGTTTGATTAAAGGCAGCTGTCATGTTGAAGCACGTTAGCGCTACGGTCGCTGGATCTTGACGTCCACCTCTGTATCTCTGTCTCTATTTCTCTTCCCAACGCCCAAGATAATGTTTTACAGGAATAAACGGGCTTAAGAGAGCCCATAATCTTCATTATATTACCTAGGTTTTCCTGTTACTCTTTGGTGCGCTCTGCTTTTACACACATGCCGCTCTGCGTATTTTCTCCTACCGCTTGTAGAGTGAGATGAAGAGAGTCAGAGAGGGAGCAGCCTGCTCACGTACGTCAATATAACACTGTGTGATGTGTAGAGTATGCATAGATCACTATCAGGGTCACCTGGTGATTGCTCCCATCACACCGAGAGAATGAGGTGAGACGGACGCTTCAGCCTAGATGGATGCCGCAGAAACATCACTGCCGTATGAAATTCATCTGAGAGCAAATGGCTGCGGCTTTAGGATTTCCCTGTAAATTGCCATGAACAGATATTTCAACCGAACATGTGAAGAACAGTATAACTGCGTTACACCTTATACTGTGGCAGGGGTTTAATAAATCTATTATCAGAAGGACATCTTCTCTATTACAATCAGAAGATCCTCAGATGACATGCCAACAGACTGCCCACAGTCTGTTCACTGATGCATATTGCACAAAAAAAAAAGCAAGAGCCTGCTGAAATCACCAGTTTTGATCTGACTGGCTAGTGCTATGCATGTTCTTTGAACATTAGAATAAAGATATCCAGTGCTTTTCATGCTAGAGGAGTAAATTGTTTTAAAAATGACATCAAGTTGAATAAATAAGCTTACTGTTGATGTATGGCTTGTTGGGATAGGACGATAATTGGCTCATATACAACAATTTGAAAATCTGAAGGTGCAATAAATAAAACAACAATTTACTGAATATCTTCATGGAACTTAAATATAATGAATATCCTAATGATTCTTGGCATAAACGAGAAATTTATCATTTTCACCCAAATAATGTATTGCTGGCCATTGCTACAAATATTTCTGTACGATTTAAGACTGGTTTTGTGGTCCAGGCTCACAAACGTCAAAAAAAAATTGGCTAATTGTAAAAACGAAACAAAACGAGTTCATTTCTAGTGACTCAGTTCTTGACCAGAATAAGCTCCAGTCCAGACTTCATGCAGAGAGTCAAAAGCATCATCCAGCAGAGGAGAATTAATGTGTGCTTGAAGAAACTAATGTAGCTTGGTCTTTCTAAAGTCTTTTTAATATGTGTTTATATGTTGAAGATCCATAACATGCTCATTTGCATGCAGAAACAGTAATCTTTCATCATTTAATAATTATAGCATTGAGTTTTTCCCTCTATTACTCCCACAACAGCATGCATATTAACATTTCACTGCCGATTTCCACGGTTTATTTGTGGAGAGAATGCATCGTCAACTGTTTGGCTTTTTCTCTCCAGGAACATTCTGTCGAGCAGCCTCATACACACACAGACACAACTCGATGTCTCTCTCCTTCTCCTCGCCCCATCACACTCTTCCTTTATTCCCAAAGAAGCAGCATGTGTGTATGTATGTGTGTCATTATTGGTCTTCAGAAGGAATTCCCTCTCTAAGCAGTCGGAGACTCGAGTGCCAAAAAGCCTGCAGGCATATTAAGTCTCTCTCTTTCCGGCTCGCTCTCTCGTAGATCAGGGCTGTAAGTGACATTAAAAAGTGGCAGAGAGCACCTTTAATCTGTCTTTCTTTCTGTCTGTCTGTTTAGTAGAGGCGTATCCACGCTAAAGGACCATCACTACACACCGCCAGACAACCAAAATACCATCACAGCCTGCAAGAGGCAGTTTTCTTTCTCTTATACCTTATCTTTCACATAGCAAAAGTCATATCTGTGTCAGAGCATAGCCCTTCTCGTTAAGGTACCGCCGGATTAAAAGATCTCAAAAACCTAATGTCTGTGAAATAACAGAGTCTAAATTCCTAAACAGCATTTCTAAACCCAAAGTACATGCTTTTTGCATTTATACCTTCTTTTACGATATTACAGCTGTAATAGCTTATGTAAAAGATGCATTCACGTTTGATGTGCTTTTATATTGCAGGCCATGTGCCCTGTTTCTTACCTCCATTTTTTTAATGCACATTGTCCATTTGTCAGGGCAGGGATTAATGTTTTTTGGTCTGCCAGAGCGTGGTGCCATATGGCTGGATGTAACTGCCTTGCAAACTCAATTTACTAGATTTATTTATTTTTTTTTACATTAAGCAAACCTGCCGAAATGCACCGTGAGATTTCCAAGACAAATTAATTCATCTCTTGATAAAAAAGTTCAAGGGATTGTTTTCCCAAAAAAGATTTGTAATTATTTATGCACTTTCATAACATTTCAAACCTTGATTTTTTTCCTCTGGGAAATATGGAAAATGTTTTGAAGAATATTCTTCTCATACATTGAAAATGTATGGGGATAGGGCTGATTTTTTTTTTTTTTTTAGAAAAGTAGTTCACATGGCTTAATCCATATTCCAAGTAATCTGCAGACGTATGAGATTTGAGATTAACTGACAAATACATGATGCATATTCAAATTAATATACAACGATGTTTGCAGGTTTGGTGTGATCTTGCAATTATTAGCTAAAATGTTTATTATGTTGTCTAAAATGCTGTTTTAGTAAATAATAAGAACTAATATGGTTGAATTCAGAATGACAAAACACTAAATACATTTAATAGATATTTTCATTAAAATTACACAAAATGTAATTCTAAAAAAACAAAACAAAAGTTTTTAGTTACGTGTATTTACTATTAGATTATACAAAGTTACATGCAAGTAACCCTAAGCCATACCCTAATCCTCAACCTAACTCATTATTAAATGTATAATATATAACAAGGGCACCTTAAAATAAAGTGTAACCAAAAAACTCTAAAATCTGCTGTGTTCTAACATTTACATTTTGTATGTAGTCCTATGTTTTTTATATTGTGCTTTTATATAAAGAAAAATACTTCTAATTATTTCATTTACGCCTTTGACCTCATAACCCACCCTTAAACCTAACCATACCACAAAACCTGTTCCTAACCATGTCGCACTTCAGTAGGATCAAGAGGGTTTCAAATATAACATGAACACAGTACATATTTTGGGTTACACCTTATTTTATGCCCTTGCTACTGTGTAGGCTAATTACACTATTAAGTGACATTAAACAATTGTTGTTCATACTATAGGGATAGGTTAACGGTTTGGTTATGTAAAGTATACTATTCATAATTTACTGGTATTACTGTATTAAGTCAATTAAAATGTTACTGTACATACTGTACTTTTTGACTTAAGTAGACACCCAAGTGTGAGTCAATGAAAGATTTCAGTTAGCACTGTACAGTATGATACATCCAAAAAAAGGCGCATCAAAATGAGTCATGACATGTTTGATGTTATTAATGAGACACAAAAACCAAAGACTACTGTTTATTTTTATTACGTTTATTTTTGGTCAAACATCCTTTCATGAAAGTACAAAAAGTACTTTTCAATTGTGATTGTAAGTGTTGATTTTGTTTGCGGGACTGCTGTACTTAGTTCAGAAGAACTAGATGCATCAGGGCTGCATGACTTACAGTATTATAAGGTTCAGTTTCAACAAGATTATCACATTAAGGTTGCTGTCTCGAAGGAAGCAGTGAGATCGAGCGGCTGTCTTGTGTGACCTAGCACCTCTGTGATGAGCTTATTTAACTGTGTGTGTGTTTGAGAGAGAGAGAGTGAGGACAGCTTTACTACACACTCCCTCTTTCGCACTTGACAAAGTACACAGGCACCTCAGCCGCGCAACAACACGCTTGCTCTTGCTCTTGTTTCATCTTCGCACACTTTTATCTGTAAATTTGCATTATTCGCCAGAGAGAGTTCGTCCATCCCAACAGTATTTTTCTAGCGTGTCTGGTCTTGTCTAGAAATAAAAAGTAAAGCAAGGAAAGAAGGAAAAGAAGAGCGAGAGAGATACTGAGGCATATTTGATGTTTTATGCTCTTTATCTTGAATATGAAACTGAATAGATGCACAGGCTGTTTGTGGTTTTGTTGCACACTAACCACATACATGAGTATTTCTTAACAACCAGACCACCAAGCTTTAGAGAGACACCCCTCTCACTGCTCAGTGGCGCAGAGAGCCTGAAATTGCCTGTGTGCGTGTGTGTGTGTATGTGTGTGTGTAAAGGGAAAGGACTCTCTGGCTACTAAGCTTCAGTCTGTGACTCACACATCAGCTTATCTCTGTAGCTAAACTGAATCTGGTCATGGTATTAAATGCACATGCAAACAATGATGATCCATGTGTTTGAAAGTAAAACTACACTGATGTTCAAATATTCAGACACACACACACACAAAACCTGTTATGCCAGCTCTTGCTTCCTGTTTGCCAAGACAGCACTTCCTGTGTTAGTAATGATGATCAGATATTAGGAGCCTGTACTCTACACAGCCTGCATCAGGTATTTTCTCTTTTGAGTTATCGTTTGTCCATGTTTCCTTGCATTAATGTGATTAGTGGGATTTTTTTTTATCAAGATTTATTCTGAAAACAGCTTTCTGTTGAGTCTTTTTGTCCCTCCTCTTATCTCTCATTATTTCAACACATTGGCTTTGATCACATCTCCACATGAAAAATATTTTTTTCCTTCGGTTTGCAGGAAATGTGATTATAGAAGAGACTGTGAAGAAAAAGCAGGACTGAAAACGAGAGTGTTTTGTTAAACATGACTGAATAAAACGTAAAAGGTGAATTAACAATGACACGTCTTGACGGATCTCTTTGTGTTTCGTGCATCATGGCTGTGTGACGATTCAAATGCAAACTTTAGCTTGTTTGATTTGATGTGTCTGTTTTGGCTTGGTTTGCGCACTAGTGTTAGTGTTGAACTGACATATTGACCTATAGTCAGCATGTGAGATCGCGATGCACAATATTATCACGCAGTTGTTTTTTAAACATTTATTTACTTGGTTTCCTTTCAGGAGACTGAACCAGCTCTAATGCTAAGCTAAAAGCTGAAAATCTAATGTATTTAACATAATAAATTCATATAAAAATTGTACGTAATTGTAATTATAATACTTACATTTCTTCAGTTATACAAACAGCAGCTACAGTAAATGAGCAAAGGACATTTGCATAATCAATGAACATCATCACTGACTTCTAGCATGACAATATGCTCTGTAATGCTATGTTCATACCAAATGCGAATGTAATTATTCACGTAAGTAGATTACATATAAAGTCAATGCGAAGAAGCAAATAGAGGCGAATTTGCGCCGGGAGACACAAACAACTAGCCTGGCTTCCACGACTATAAAGCTCATAGGAGCTTAGTCTGGCCAAGCTACCTTACTACCCGCCTTCTGGG
>JAUMHR010000063.1:7086500-7107043 GCA_032361145.1 Enteromius fasciolatus | reverse complement strand
AAATATTATGTGCATTGACTTTAATCACATCTCATGGCACTTATTATGCTGTTCCACTTAGAATACATTCTACACAACAGGCAAACTGTTGAATTTTCAGTTTAGTTCTTTTATTCTCAAGCATTTTATTTCTTCTTCTATTTTAGTCCCTTGTACTCCATTTTATTTTATTCCTGAGGTTAAACAGCCTGTGGAATACACTTACTCTTTGATCTCATCCAGAAAATGGGATTTGTTATTCTTTTTTTATTTTCTCTCATTTTCTCTCTCTCTCTCACTCTCTCCCTCTATCTCATTCTTTTAGTTTTTTTTTTTCCCTCCTTCAGTCACTCTTTTGGCTGTGCGGGACCCGTGTGGTGTCCTCATTCATTCTCACAATGCCCACTGCTTAGCAACAACCAATCAGCCCTCATATTTTTGGAGGGACCCTCCAGCCAATCAGGAGTGCTGTGCTATAACATTTTCAGCTCTTCAATCCTATTGGAGAATGAGAACAAACGGTGTTAGCCCAGAGCATTGGGAAGAGCAGAACTGAAGTGCCCTTAAATTCTGACCTCATCAGTGTTTATGTCTGGAGGGATGTGTTAACTCTCTTAGACTTGATCAAAGCTACTCCCTCGCTCTTAGTCCTGCTCTCTACCCTGCAGGTGCGTTTGCCCCTGTCCATTAAAAAGTTCCCTGGCACTTTAGCCATGAAGTGTCCTGTGTAGATTTCAGTTCTTGTTAGCTTTTATCACATACTACAAAAGAACACAAAGTTTGTGATCGTTTGGCCTGCACACAGTTTAATCTCCCAGTTTTCTTGGCATATTGCAGACATTTTAAGAGTTTAAGGGTCGAACTGCCCTTGTAATAAATCCAAAATTATCTTTAAAATCACCTTTGCTATTTTAGATAAAATAGCATGTTAATATCGGCCAAGTATTTTTATTGGTTACAAAATGTATGTTGGCTATGTAATACATATACATCCTATAATCTCTAGGTTAAATTAACTTGAAGGTGAAGGAGAATGTCTAATATGCAATACAGAGTGATGGAAAACCTTTTATGTGAACCTGTGTATTTCATGTATTCGACAGGGTCCTGGTGATCATCAGCACACTTGATGGGAGAATCGCTGCTCTGGACCCTCTAAACCAGGGACGCAAGCAGTGGGATCTAGATGTGGGCTCAGGCTCTCTAGTGTCCTCTAGCCTCAGCAAACCAGAGGTGAACACACTTTCTCACAACCTTTGAAATACACAAGCTAATGCTTAACTACCAACAGCCGTGCTATGGTTAGAAGTATTAAACACTTTCTTGTAAAATTTTGCGTTGTGAATCAACATAAGAAGGTTTTCTCCCCAAACATGCACCCTGCACATGTTTGTCTGTTGTTTATAAGAATAAGTAAGTGTGTGTCTGTGTGTGTGTGGGAAAAGGTGATGTTTGTTTGAACCACTTTACCCCTGAAGAGAATGAGACATTGCCCAAAGGAAATTGGATCTGAAACAAGTTACACACACACATACACACACACAGATCACAGACTCGTACTCTCTAGAGACTGAAGACTAGCCTGGAGGAAGAGCGTTTGGCAGCGATGCACTTATGTGCATGCACACATTTACACAAACACACTGAGAAAACATTTATGGTACACTAACAGGCTTTTTTTTATTTGATTTTTGGTACACATTTATTTGATCCATGCTAAGAATTAGTGATCATGATCTAGTTTTACAATTATTACCCGCCCCCCTCGTGTGTGTGTGTGTGTGGGTGTATATATATATATATATATATGTATATGTGTATAAAGCTTAATGAGTATGTGTTTGAGTGATGGTGTTGGCCCCCTGTCTGGTTTGGCGGTAACCTGAAATGCCTGGCTGCTGTGGGAGCAGCCTCTTCATTGGCTGGAATCTTCCTCTACCCTCCCCTTTTACCTCTGGGTGCCTAGCAACCAGCCATTCTGATTGGCTCAGGCGGTGCCTTGCAAGGCATTCTGCTCGGTGATTAGAGCAGTCTGCCCCCTTCTGATTGGACCTCGCCATGGTGCCAGTAGAAAGCAGTCACCTATAGCATGCCTCAACAGTAGGAGAGAGGCCAGCAGTAAACAGCATTGTCTGCAGAAACACGCTGTCCCAACACAAGGGGGAGGTGGGATGGAGAGAAAGAAAGAGAAAGATGAGAGGAATGAGGAAAAGAGAGATGAGGGGTGGAGAGGGATGCCACTGACAGTGTGATGTGAGTCATGCTGAGAGGATTGAACAATGAGGTAATGCCTTATGTGTGGGATGATGTCATTCATAAGAATGCTGACCCCCCCCCCAACAAACACGTGCACTCCCTCTCATCTATTAGTCTTTAGAGTGAACAGTTGTAATTAAGGCACATTAATCCAGTGAGCCTAAAATCCGGTATGTCTGCACACTATTCAATGTGCAAGGCCTTTGTTTTTTGTTTGATTGCAGCAACAAAGGCAATCATTTAATGTGACTCGCAGAATAAAGGTTTTGAGCCACTGCCGGGCTTGTGCTGTAGACAAACTTCATGAAATCATTTGAGTCTCTGAAAACCGTGTCCAGTTAACATTTCAAATGTTAAAACAAAAGAAAAAAGGAAATTATGTTACGGTTTACTTCACAGTGTCCTTACTGACGTGTAATATTAAATATATTTTAATCAAAAGTATAATTTACCCCAAAATGAAAATTTCATCGTTAATTACTCAATCTCTTTTCATTCCAAACCTGTAAGACCTCTGTTCACCTTCAGGATACAAATGAAGATATTTTTGATGAAACCCAAAAACTTTCCGGACCTACATAGACTGCAACGCAACTACCATGTCCAAGACCCAGAAAGTTTGTAAGGACATCATTAAAATTGTCCATGTGACATGATGGTTCAGCCTTAAATTTATGAAGCTACGAGAATATAATTTAGTGGGAGCTGATGGCAGCGTGTGGTTTATTTTCCACTTCTTAATCAATCACGGATGCTTTTATTATCTCGGGCTGATTACAAACAAGTGTAAGAGGATGATGATGATGATGATAGTAATAAAAACAAACATGTCACCAAATTTTGTTACCATGTTTGTGTTAGATATTCTGGAAATAGGCATAGACTCATTTAATGAAACGGGGCCCAAACCCAAAGTTTAATAATGTTGTAAATAAGAATTTCCATTGAACCCGGGCAAACGCTTCTCTGCATCAAGTGAGAGGGCAACAGTTGGGTCTGTTTTCTGTCTATTTAACCAAATTAGATGTAGTAATCCTTTCATATTATCTGTTGATGGCCTATTCATCATAAATCCAACTTGATCTGGATTTATGATATTGGATAGCACCTTCTCTAACCGTGATGCAAGAATTTTACTGAGGATCTTACAGTCTACATTAATCAAACTTATTGGGCAATAATTCGAGGGTTTAGTGGGATCCTTATCTTTCTTAGGAATCACTGATATTAGAGCTTGTTTTTTGTTTGTGGGAAAACGACCCTGACATGTTTTTGTGAGATTTTTCCTCAACAGCGCAATGCTGTGTGAACACGCAGTTCTTTGAAGTGTCATTTTGCTGCGGCTCTTTTGCCATTGAGAAATGGCACTCCACTGATATCTTGAATATCTCATCTGCCGTTAAAAATAGGCAAAAAAGCATCAGCCATTTCAGAATAGTGCTGCTCAGTCTAAAAACCCAGAAGAATATTGTAGCTTTTTCCTCATAAATTTTTATTCTAAAAATTTGATTTGAGTAAAATAAGGTTTGTCAAACTGTTTAAAAAAATTGTTTAGAAAACCTAAACTATTTAGATCTAACAAAAAAACACAAAAGAGATCATAGAAATACATCAGCTTGGCAAAATGTAAAACCGTTACAGATTGTTGGGAGTGTGTTTAACATCATGTGAAGAGACTACAACAGGCTTGAATATATATATATATTTTGTTTTGTTTTGTTTTTTAATAGCTTGTCATGTGTAGACCTAAGTGTGTTTATTTGATTTTAAACCACTTAAGTGGTTTTTGTGCCAGGAAAAGTGTGAAATCTGTTGTGTTTGTGTGCAACTATATGTGTGTGGGAGACAGAGAGATTACCTCCAAACAGAAACGAGAGAGGGGATTGCACCTAGCTTGATGTAATGCTATGTGTCAGACTCAGCGGAGCGCTATCATCTGTGGGAGGTCATTGAGTACAGAGGGATATCCTGCCTACATAGACACACTTCATACTCAAACCTGCTGTGATCCCTTAAGACAAGGGCCAGACTGCCTTTGGCTAAATCTCTCAAATTGAATGTGTCAAACAAGATTCCAGAAGTCATTGCCCAAAGCTGAACTAAGTATTTGATTCCTGTTGGGCTGCTACAGGCTTCAGTCTGATATCAAGCCCATATGTTCCCCACCGTTTAATTAAAAATGTTGGCAAACAAGGAATTATCAAATTTAAAGAAAAGCAAGTGATTGTTGCTAAGTGTGTTACATTTCCCAGAGGAAATATAGCCATTATAATTAGTAACTTCCAATGTTTCTATTAAATAATTATGATGTTAAATACAAATTCAGTCATATATTAAGTCATTGCTTTAGCCTTATGCTGGTTAGTTCATTTTCCAGCAATGAAACTATAAAAGGAAATAATTAAATAAATTAGCACGGTAATATGGTGTATCAGCAATCTCACAGGCTGATGATAGGACAATATGACAATTGAGCATATCGCCCAACACTAATTAAAGAACAGAATCATGATTTAACTATTGAGGCCCATCAAAACGACAAGCTCTGGGGCTTTTTAATTGAAATGCACAAGTAGTTGATGACCGATTTGCCAAGCCAGATATCCCCTGTCAAAGAAAGCATTTTCTATACCGGGCTAAGAGCTTTGCCCCTCACTCCTCCCTGGCATCTAGTGCATGAAAAAAATAGATTTGTGCCATGTGTCTTTTTACTGAAGCTTCACATTTGTTTAAATACCAGAGCACACTGTCATGCGATACTGTAGAGGTTAAATTACACACTTCGCAAAAAGCAGCCGACCTTTTACATTTACAGCTTGTAGTTAAGAGGTTTAAAAGCTGGTCTTACTTTCATGCAAGCCATAAAACCTCCTTGTTGTGTAATAAAAATTCGTTCTCTGAAAAAATCATTTAATTTCATGTTCTTTGGCAGCCTCCTTTGTTTGGCCACTGAGAGATTTTTATTATAATAAAAAAAAAAAAAAAAAGTAAAATAGTAGAGTATGTGAAAAATTAAGCTCTATAAAATAGAATACATGTGAAAAAATTTAGTGATAAATTCATTTTATACTAATAAAAATAGTGTAAATAATATCAATTTCATACATTATTATATCGTTGATTTAATTGGGACAATTTTTTGCTTGCGTGCTAGTTTAAAAAGATTTAATGTAGCTGACACTGTAGATTTCCAGAAGCGCTCTGTTACAGCTAATGGCATTAATGAAGTTCTGGACAGCGGCTGAGGTTAAATTCGTGCTCTTCTAATTGATTGGCTTTAATTGTTCATTGATTCAGGATGTAGTTGGGCTGAGGATGACTGAAGTCTCACCCAACGTCAAGATCCCATAGAGCTGTAGATCAGACAAATAGATCACATGATGGATTAACTCAATGTAGTACAGTGATGAGTCATCATTGCAGCACACACACACACTCTTTAAACCTCTTACCCTCTGTACCACCGCAAGCTCCTCGCTAGCCCCGCCCTCCGAGACATGATGGACAGATGAGCTAATCCCGTCGTTTCTCAGCCAATCACGGCAGCTGTTTTCGTTTTCCATGTGCTTGCTTTCTCATGGTGTTACAGCTTCCTATTGGTCCATATCAGGTGTCAAGGTTAGATTTAGCACAACAGGAAGTCAGTGATCTCATTCCACCACCCCCCCGCACCCCGCTGTTCACAAAACTGTCTGTTAGAGCTGAGATCACTTTTTGGATTAGGGTCAGTTACATCATTCTTATATAATGACCTTTCCTTTTTATCTGTGTGTGTGTGTTCAGGATACTTGTACCCTGCCTGTTCATCCGTGTCGGATTGTGTAACTCTTTGGACAACAGGAGACCAAACGCCAAATGTTAATGGCATACAGTGTGATAATGCCACACACACAGACTCAAAGCTGATTGGTCAAGGTCTCAGTGTTGTCTGTCCCCTTGTCTCTATCCGTCATGATCTGCTCAATGTATCCACCCTGCTGACGAAGATTGAAAACTTGAAATATTTCCCTAGATAATAATCATGCGCCACTTAGGTTTACCACAACAGTCCGATCAAAAACAAGAAGATTCTCATGACCTCTTTTTGTTCTTCAGATTTTTGGGAACAAGATGTTCATTCCCTCTCTGGATGGAGCTCTGTTTCAGTGGAACAGAGACAGGGAGAGTATGGAGGCTGTTCCATTCAGTGTTGAATCCCTTCTGGACTCCTCGTACCGCATCGGAGAGGACACTGTGCTTGTAGGTGGCAAGTCCCTCACCACGTACGGCCTTGGCGCATACAGCGGCAAGGTAACTCAAACCATTATTTTTCCAGTTGTTTTTTAGAACAATAAATGATTGATGTGCTTTTGTGGCACTATTTAAACTCTTTTATCATATAGTATCGTTTGTCAGCTTTAACCTCGCTCTCTTTTTCTCTGTAGTTGAAGTATATTTGTTCAATGGTGGGCTGCAGTCGGTGGGGGGACGAGGAAGGAGAGCCAGAGGACGTACTGTTACTCCAGAGAACACAGAAAACTGTCAGAGCCGTGAGGCCTCGCAACGGGTTTGAGAAGTAAGAATTACCCGCAGGCTCTCACTTCATGTGACCTTGCTTTTGATCTCACAAATGATACAGAGGTAGACTGGATGCACGGTATGCTAGGTTGTATCATCATTGCGCCGCTTGATATTGACTAGTAGGAATCTCTCTGTTAGGTGGAACTTCAGCGTGGGAAACTTTGAGCTAAAATTTGTCCCTGAGATACAGTCCAACCTCAACTTTCTTGAGGGGGAGGCATCTAACGGGGAAACGTGGCGAGAGGTCAGACGTGAAGCACAACGTGTCATCCAAGAGGAGACCGACACACAAACCAAAAATCATGCTAATACGCATCCAAACTCGCACACTCAGGTAGAGGGCTTAGACCTGGTCATTAAAGTTTCTGTGCCGGACTGGAAAGTCATGGCCTTCAGCACCAAACCAGGAGGACAGCTGATCTGGGAGCATCAGGTAACGGTCTCAACCTGTTTTGCTGCCATTTAGAGTCTTAGCTAAAACTTGTGATTTCACATTTTTCATGGATTGCTTTTTTCTTTCCTTTTTGTGAAGTTTTGCACACCCATTGCCTCTGCGTGGTTGGTTGGAGGGGGGAAGGTGACGCCCATTAGCCTGTTCGATGACACCTCGTACAACTCCCAAACCGAGAGTGAGACTCAGGAGGATGATGACATTATGGAAGAGGCCCGTGGGGCCATGGAGTCCAGCGTTTACCTGGGTAACACACACTTGATATTCCTTTTACACAAAGGAATGTGTTTATGTCTAGTGTAGAATTGGTATTGGCTAAACAAATTAATTATCAAGTGTAAATGCAGCTGTGAACTGCGCATGTATTTGCAACCTGTTAATTTTTTTTTCATTATTCAGCAAGGATACATTAAATAGATTAGATCAGATCACATTAGATCACATTTTTAAAAAGTAATTATTTGGAATAAAGTTCCATTTCAAATAAATGCTTTTCTTTCTGATCATGAAATATTCAACAATATAATGGTTTTTAATATGTGATAAAAGTGATAAATAATTGTTGAACATTTGAATTCTTTCAATGACTGGAGTATAGACTGATGAAAATTCAGCTTTGCATCACATACATAAATGGCATTTAAAAATAAATAAATAGATTTTTTTTTTTAAATTGAATGTATTTTTGATCAAATAATGAGCCTCACAATAGACATATTTCAACAAAAACTTTACAAGAAATGTATTTGAGACGCTTCATTTTTTTATTTTTGCATATAATAAGAATTTAAAGTGGGATTTCTCTTTCATTAAAGGAATGTTTCAGGGTCAGCTGTACCTCCAGTCTTCTGTGAGAATCTCTGAGAAGTTTCCTTCGAAGCCCAATGCTCTGAATGGATGGAGTAGTGACAGTGACATGATGCCACCACCTACGGTCAAATGGAAACCCCTTATCCGTACGTATATTATACCTCATACATACAAAAAAGGATGTACTCACAAGTCTAATGCTGTCAATAACACTTGTACAATTCCTCTCAGACTCACCTTCCCGAACTCCAGTCCTGGTGGGCTCTGAGGAGTTTGATAAATGTCTGAATAATGACAAATTCTCTCATGAGGAGTACAGTAATGGAGCTCTGTCAATACTGCAGTACCCATATGGTAAGAACAACAGTCCTTCAGTTCGTTTCAACACTTTTGACTGTTAACATGTGGACAATTTGAGCTCATCACCTTCCTCCGTTTCCTCATGTAGATAATGGATACTACTTTCCGTACAGTCCTCGTTACCGTAACCGGCGCGATGAGACGGCAGTGAGTGTTCTGCTGAAGAAAGATGGAGAGGGGTCACAGGTCAGAAGGAAGGACCCTGTGCTGCTGCTGCCGTGGTGGAAAGAGATTCTGGGCACCATCATCTTCTGCATCGCTGCCACCACCTACATCGTCCGCAAGTTCTTCCACCCGCCCACAGCATATGTGCGGGTAAACAAAATCTCAGTACACACAAAACATCTCTTAGTGACACAATAACATCAATGAAAAAGTCACGTGTATTGCTCTGTTTTAATGTGTCCGTGCAGCAACGAAAGGAGTCTGAGACACAGTGTCAAACTGACAGCAAGTTTGAACTGGACATTACAGAACCCAAAGAAATTGTTGTCACAGAGACGCGTCCTTGTGAATATGTTTCTAGGTATGTGAGCATGCATTTCAAATTTTATATTGATGTTAATGCAAGTAGCTTGTTAGTGCAACATGCTATGGACCTCCAATCAACATTAACATTATCAATATTTAACAATAATTATCATTAGTATATGTAAATCATCATTTGAAATGAGCTACTTGCACGTTAACTTGCATGAAGTAACAAATGCATCAGTCAGAATTACAGTTGGAGGAAATTCAAACTCATTTCCTAAAATAGTTTACACTTGTTTGCACATGCTGCATTAGAGACTCACAGTTGCTGAATGTGGAGTGCACAGATGGCATCATGATCATATTTTGCTTTTAAATTCTTAAGGGTAAATGCTAGGCTATTATGACTCCAGTGCTCATGCTGTGCAGTTTATTTGTTGTTTGTGTTTGATTGTTTTCAAGTGACGTTTTAAATGACTAATTTATGCAGCATGTAACTGTGTTAGTAGGCTTCGCTGCACGCTCTGTTGAGCTCAGCTGAAAACAGACACAGCTGTACTATTGTACGTGGTGATTCAGATCAGCAGAACAAAGTCAAAAGGAATATTTTTATAACTGATTTGTTTGTGTATATTAGGTACTTGACAGACTTCGAGCCAGTGCAGTGTTTGGGACGTGGAGGATTTGGTGTCGTGTTTGAGGCTCGCAACAAAGTGGATGACTGCAACTATGCCATCAAGAGGATCCGTCTACCCAACAGGTATCAGTCAACACAAACATTAGTGATCCATAAAAAACATCCATTTGGGATACAGGTGTGTGTATGTTTGTCTTTAATGCTGTGTTTGGGATTGTAGGGAGTTGGCTCGGGAGAAGGTCATGCGAGAGGTGAAGGCTCTAGCTAAGCTGGAACACCCAGGCATCATCCGTTACTTTAACGCTTGGCAGGAGAGCCCGCCCCAGGGCTGGCAGGAGGACATGGACAAACGCTGGCTCAAAGACGCAAGGTGCAAAACATGGCTTTGAACACAAACCTGGTGACTTTTGATAAATACAGGGTTGATGCAGTCAAGGATAGTCCCATATCCCAAGGATAGAGAAGTCCCATTTCTGGGCCAGTAAAAGTCATGAAAACCTTTTTAGAATTATGTTTATGTTTTCTAAGATTTTATCTCCTAAACGTTCATGGCAACTTCAAGTAAATATTTTTTTTTTTAAATGGCAAAATTGGAAAAATCATATAAATATATCAACTGGAGTAGACATTGAAAAGAAAAAAATTAAATTAAATATTTAATTAAAAATTAAAAAGGGGATATTAAATATTATATATATTATTATTATTATTATTATTATTATTATTTTATATATTATATATTTTTTATTAAAAAAAATTCTTTAATTTATTAACTCAAAATTGATAATAAGAACTATTATTATTGATTAGGTACCAATAATAATTAAGCAAATTAGAATGATTTCAGAAGGATCACTGAAGACTTTTTAAAACTTTTTTTTTATTAAATGCTGAAAATTCAGCTTTAATATCACAGGAATGAATTACATCTTAAGATACATTAAAATAAAAAAAGGCATTTTAATGTGTAATAACATCTCACAATATTACTGTATTTACTGTACTTTGATCAAATAAATCTAGCCTTGGGACTTAGTTAGTTAATTAGTTCTTCCAAAATGTTGACATGTAGTGTAAATATGTTTGCAGTATTTTTAGTATTTAAATACACATTTGTCTGTCCAATTAAATTTTTCTTAATTTATATTTTTTTATCATAAAAATAAATCTGCTTTATCTTAATAAATCTAAGCAGGGACATCAACTTAAGTATGCTGTTGTTTTTTTGTCTTCAGCACTGCTGACTGGCTGCTGAGCTCTCCTGAGCACATGGAGGCGTTCTCAGTCAAGGTTCCTGTGGCCACTCCTTCTCCGGTGGACTCCTCATGCATGTGTGCAGCCGGTGGTGACACAAGTGTGTGCATCGGTGATCAAGTGTGTGTGGAAGGCCTGGGGCCGGACAGTATGATGTCAGAGCGTGACAGTCAGGCCGACCCAGACGCTATCCTGGAGGTCTCAGATTCCCCGCACTCCTTTGAGCTCTGCCCTCCCCGCACAGTTACTCACGGCGACTGCACTTCCTCCTCCTTTGACATCGTCTTCGAGGACTCAGGCTGTGAACACCAGGACAATGACAGTGACCTCAGCGGAAGTACACCTGTGCCACCTGCGTGCCTTTCACAGTCTGGCTCCAAACCTCACCGTAGTGCATCAGCGGCACCTCCCTCTTCCGTACCTTCAAGGCCCACCTCTCTGAGCCTGGCCCCCAGCACCCCTTGTCCCGCCATGCGGCCCCCGCTCACACCCAAGGTCTACTTGTACATTCAGATGCAGCTGTGCAGGAAGGAGAACCTGAAGGACTGGATGGCTCAGAGGTGTCTGCCTGAGCTCAGGGAACACGCTCAGTGTCTGGACATCTTCTTGCAGATTGCAGAAGCCGTGGATTTCCTGCATAGCAAAGGGCTTATGCACAGAGATCTTAAGGTTGGTTTGAAAACGAAATGTGCTTTAATTGAGGGGTTTTCCAAAGCAAACCATGCTTTCATTTTCTTTTCTTTTCTTTCTTTTTCTCTCAGCCATCTAATATCTTCTTCACAATGGATGACGTGGTGAAGGTAGGAGACTTCGGACTGGTCACTGCCATGGATCAGGAGGAAGATGACGAGGAGCTGAGTACTCTCACACCAATGCCAGTCTATGCCCGTCACACTGGCCAAGTGGGCACCAAACTCTACATGAGCCCTGAACAGGTCAGTTCCTGTCACTCGCTGCACACAATCTAACATGAAAACAGTACTGGTGTTTAACATAAAACAAGCCCAAAGAAACCGCTGACGGGAGGAGGCGGCACTTTAGTCACGTTTAAGGATTTGAATGTCAAAGAGACTTATCGTGGGCTCTTTTGACTTGGGCCAGTTAGTAACCACATAGCGATATATTTAAGTGGGCCATAACAGACTCATAACAACATGAGTAAACATCAAGAAGGTGTCATTTTTATTTTAATGCAAAATGTAAAAAAAGTATTTATTTAAAAATTACTTATTTTTTTCCTTTCGTCTCTTCCTTTTCTCTCTGTAGCTGTCTGGGAATTCTTATTCTCACAAGGTGGACATTTATTCCCTCGGCCTGATTCTTTTTGAGCTTCTCTGTCCGTTCCGCACCCAGATGGAGAGAGTCAGGGTAAGACGGTCATTCAGATTTTTGGGGTCTGTTTTTGAAAGTAGCCTTTCATGCTTACCAATGCTGCATTTATTTGATCAGAAATATGGTGATTTAAATATTGTGTAATATTATTACCGTTTAAACTTTTTATTTTACTTTTATGTAATTTATTCCTGTAAAACATTAATTATTTAAAAATATATTTAAAACATTCATGTCACGTTTGATCAATTTGATTTGTGCTTGAATAAAAGTGTTTTTTTTTTGCAAAAGAAAAAGTCTGAATGCTTATGTATTTATGTAAATGCAAGAATAAACATTTTGAATAGAATATATTGTACCGAATTATACACATCTAACTGTTTTTTTTTTTTGTTTTTTTTCAGACTCTCACAGAGGTCAGAGCCCTGCAGTTTCCTGCTGCTTTCTGTAAGGCCAATGTCCTGGAAGTAAGTTTGTTTGTGTTTGTTTCTCTATACTGGTGGGTATCTTGCAATGGAGGTGGAGAGGGAGGGACCTTACAGTTGAGAAATCCTGAAGATAAACAGCACTTCTAGTGCCCCCTATAGGTGCAAAGTTACAATTACAGCGTCAACATCTCCTTCGAAACTGTTTTTCACTCATACAGCAGCAGAATGCAGCTGTCAGACCAGTATTAGAATACTAAATTTAGAATACTGTATTTGTATAGTACATACCACAACATCAAAACAGCTTTACAGAAAAGTCAGCAGAACTGTCAGCTGTTGGATAAAGTTTGGCCACCCACTTTTTTTTGTTATTCGTTCATATAGACAATCACTCTCTCTCTTTCTCTCTCTCTCTATACAAGAGCATTATTCCACACACTAATATGTTACAGATTATGTTAACATTTTTATTTGTGCTATAAAGCGATTGCTTAGAGGGTTACTCCACCCCAATGAACCCCGTAAAAGCTTTGTTCATCTTTGGAACACAATTGAAGATGTTTTGGAGAAACACCAGGAGGCTTGTGACTGTGCCACTGACTGCCAAGTAATGAACACTGTTAAGGTCCTGAAAAGTATGATAGACATCATCTGAATCGTCCATCTGCCATCAGTGGTTCAGCCATAACATTATGAAGCTAAGTGATTGGCAAAATTGGAGTGGAGTAACCTTTAAGAAAATGTTATATTATTGTAAATGATGTATTAAAATGGTAGTGTTGATGTTGCCGTGAATATAGCCATTGTTACTGAAATGTTATATAATTATGATTTATGTTTGTGTTTCAGGCTCAGATGGTACGCTGTATGCTGTCCCGAGTGCCAGCGGAGCGGCCCGAGGCATCAGAGATTACAGAGGCCCCTATATTCCAGGAGCTGGAGGTGCCCTGCAGAATCCGACAACGCACTCGAACGTACAGCGCATCATCTACAGGACGACCGTCACGACAAATATCCTCCTCAAACTAGAACTCCCACTCAAAGACAGACACATACTGTGCCTCATCTGCGGGATGACAAACACAACCAGTCACCACCTCTTAGAACACACATCATTCAGACACTATAGTATCGATAAACTGAGCCCAACTAAACAACGGATCATTCCACAAACCTCTACAACCGGAACCAAACCCATCGTAACCATAAAACAAGCTGCCCTCTGTGGCATTCGTGCCAAGGGCGTTTGCTGATTTACAGTAAGACCCCATCGCAGTTCTTTCAACTCGTCGTTGATCAGTCCCATAATCCCATACTGCAGAAACAGTTGAACATTCCCCCCCAACACACACACAATTACTGTAGTAGGAGAGTTGCTAACGAATGCTGATGAATGACCTGCCTTCGGACGCCGCTTACTCTGCATGTCTTAAACAGGAAATCGTGTGCTTTCCTGTCCGAATGGAAATAGGCTTAAATAATAAGCAGGAGAGGCTTTGTGTGCTTTAAAGGTGCTCGTTCAAGACCGAACGCACAAGTTCAGAGGCATTCTAGCCACTCGCTGTTACAGTGTTAGTGGCTTATGTGCACAGTACTTGATGAACGTGAATCTGCGCGTGACTGAGCGGACGTGGAAATATTCAAACTGCCTTTAAGCTGGACTTTGAGACACGAATGACACGTTTGTGACGATGGTCAGTATGAGACTTAGAATCGAGTGATTTAGAACTGAGACTTTGAGCATCATTCTGTAAAATACTTCATGTCATTAGCAGCCAGAAAAGTAGTTTACTGTATTTCAGATAATTTTGAAACACAAATTGTGATAATTTTTCCAAAAAAAAAAAAAAAAAAATCTGAATAAGAAGTGCTTTGAATAAGTACACAATAAGAAAGGATACAGCTGGAGGAATCACTTCGACCAAATATTCAGCACATACCCTTATTGTAACATATCAGGTAATTACTGATTGTATGATTTTTCTTACCAATTTTGATTAGAGGGACTCCGTTTTCTTTTGTATATGATGGAATTTTCTGTATAGCTTTTTACAGCTTTTTTTCCAATTTCTGTGGACGATTTTCCTAAAAATAGTTTGAGAGAATGGTTATAGAGTGGATCTTTATGGTCTCTGGGGATGGATTTGATCTCTGTGGTTGCACGTGGTGCCTCTGCACCTTCAGGAACCGCTTGCAGATGTATGTGACTACTGGTGTGTTTCCTGAACGGGCCGTTATGCTGCAGAACGGACATGAGATTATGACCTTTGACCCTTAATCACGAGGACCTGCGTCCTGTAATCCACGTCAGGGACCGCTTGTGAACCCTTCAGCTTTTAACCTGTATCTGTGAACCCGACCCAGTGAAGACGGCAACGAGTGCTGATCCCGTTTATTCAGATCACTGTGGCAAATCCTTCCAACAGCTCTTTCTCTGCCTGATGATCTTCTCCAGTCTCTTGGTTTAAATCTGTTTTATTCATGTCTGTTTCATCGTTGTTATTGTAGCATTTGGTTCTGACGATTCTGTTCCTCCAGTGTTCTTCGATGTTTTGGTTTTTCGATTTACCCCTTTTTTGTTTTCCATGTTCTTTAGGCCAGCCATGTCTCCTGCCATCTATGTAAATATGTTTATTTGTTTTTATTTATGTTGAGAACAAAAATCGGTCCGTTGGATTGGTTTGAGGTATAAATAAGGTATATGAATGCACTTCATACAGTGGAGTGCGTTGAATTATTGTGACTTCTTACAAGTCAGAATTTAATAAACGTTCTATGATGTTTGTAAAAGTGCTTCCTTCTTTTTTTCCTTTTTTTAATAGAATTTATGGATTCACATTTTGCAGCGGAGTCAGACTATAAGACCTGTTTTATATACTGTTATCAGGCTTTTCCAGGAATCTTTTATAGCACAGATTTTTATGAAAGCAGTTTCACTTTTATTTTTAATGTTTGTTTCAAATGCTGAATATGAAAAAACACATTTCTCTTTGTATGTCATGAAAAAAAAATCTCATTATTATTACTGAGCTAAAAACACTAACTAAAGTGAGTCCAGAACTTTAGTAGTGTACATTGAATGATTCCATTAGATGAGTCTTTTGTGTCTAGCGCCACAATCTTCTGGAATGTTCCTGAAAGCACTAGAATATTCCAAAATGTTACAGAAACTGGAGTGTTCCCATCCTAGCTATTGATAATAATTCTTATATATTCTATAATTCTTGTAGAAGATCTATAAAAAATTTACAATTATTATTCGTGTATATTTGATGGTTAAATACTACAAAATGCCGCAAGGGAACGCTGTTGAGCTATAGTTAACGTTAAATTATCCACAGACCGTAAAAGTGAACCTTTAATATATCAGAACGTGTGGAATTGGATAGAAATCATATCGCATACAAATTAACAATTGGATAATAACAAAGAAATATTTGCAGAGAGTTATGATTGCTTTAGAATTTTATATTTTATTTCCCAACCACGTAAATATCCTACAGAGAATAACCGCGCTGTACATGTCTGTAATAATATTGCTTTATTTCTAAAATATTTTATATACCTAATCTTTATTTAATTTGCTCTGGTCATTTATCCCAATTACTGAATTAAATTCCGCGCTCCTTATCAATCAGTGCGTACTTCCGCATCTCGCCGAAAACTCGTCATTTCCGGGTGTCAATATGCGTCTCGGTACTGCAGCGATAAGCATCGGTAAGATGTGAACGGGAAGAAAAGATAAATCAATCTGCCTCCAAAACGAAAGCAAGGGGCCGCCGACAGCATCGACGACACTGTCATCCTTTGTCTGCGTCCTCCGCTAGTGACTAGCAGCGGATTCACCGCCGACTGTCCGCCGTATCTGCGCGAATGGCCGCGGAGGTTCGGAGGGCCCTCGGCCGGGGCTGGTGTCTGACACTCGGCCTGGCTCGCGGAGGCCTTCACGGCACCGTACTGCGATCTCTTCTTGTTATCACAGCCCTCAGTGGACTGGTTCGTCTCCCCGCGGCCACGGAGGCGAAAGAGTGCGATAAACCGTGTTTGAACGGCCAGTGTAACACCTCCAGCGGCGTGTGTGTGTGCGAGCCGGGATGGGTCGGGGAGCAGTGCCAGCACTGCGGCGGCCGCTTCAGGTGAGACACAGACGGCTCTTATTCCCAGCTCATGCTCGTGACATTGACACCAACGCGTCTGATGCACGAAACTCTTTCGGAGCACGCTGTAACGTTTGTCATAGCTTGGTTTCTGTGTGGCATCTGATATTGGCGTCAGATACTGGTCTTTGACAGGGTGCTAAGTTTGATTTCATTACAGAGCATGAAGACTTCAAAGTCTTATGTAGGCCATATATAAAATGTTTTGTGGGAGTTCAGTTAATTATGTTTTCCTTTTACATTTGAGATTTATATATCATTTGAAATCTGGATAAATAAGCTCTCCATTGTTGTATGGTTTGTTAGGATATCATGGAATATATATATATATATATATATATATATATATATAAATACAATTTTGAGCCATGCAATGTATTGCTGGCTATTGCTACAAATATAGAGATAAATATGCTACTTTTGCTCCAGGGTCACAAATATTTTGTAATAGCTTTTTAAAACATTATAGTAACCACTAAGGATTAACTTTAAGATGTTGTCATTAATTATCATGTTAATTATGAAAGCATTTAACCAGAAAGTGAATTTAAATAGTTGAATGTGGGCACCAAAAATAACTGATTTGTACAAGCTGATTAAGTGCTTAAAATTTCGCGTATTGAAATATTGCATAGTTGAATATTTCCTCGGAATATCACTGATATTCACACCCTTGTCATAAATTATGGTTATGATAGACTTTATGACTCGAGTCTGTTGTGCCATACTTATTGGTAGTGTACTGGGACTGAAAATTACTCATTAACGTGGCTTAAAGCTGACGAAAGAACAGTAGTATTACTAGTTTCATTGCAATACGAATTTTGCCTCATGCTGCTCCATCATGGGATGCAACTCACTGATGGGCAAAGTCTGGCAGAGACACTGGCTACATTGGAGGCTTTGGGTCATGTGGGGTGAATCAGGCTCCAAATGGCTGCAAAGAGACAAGCAGACTGAAGCCAAATGATCATGTGGTGTCAATCATGAATCTAACTCCGCCACGCTGGAGGCAGCATGGAGTTCCTAACATTCTGCCATTTCATCCAAGTTCAGGAATGTTCCTGTCTTGCTAATGACCAGGAATAAAGTCAATGGAAATTCACTGCTTTTTGCTGTTTTTCTGCGAAGGAAGTGCATATCGGGCATATTGTGGGCTCGTGCATCAACCGAGTAATATATTAGTGATATTCCGTTATTTTGACACTCATCACAGGTTCTTTCATAATACTACTCCTGTTCGCATGTGATGTTTAAGCACTGATGCTGTGCAGTGATCAGACCCAGTTGATAACTAAAGGAAACCTACATTTTAGTTATTGAGCAATAGAAATGAACAAATCACAATAAAATGACTAAAACTTCAACTAAACTTAATGACAACCGAACATGCAAAATCAAATGCTATTGTAAGATCATTATAAATGCTTTAGTAGTGTATTAATAATACTAAACAAGATGATGTTTGACTTTTGATATGGAGAGGCTTTGTGTATTAGACATGCATTGCATTCATACTATATAGAATATATTCCGTACATGACTTTTGGATGCACCAATGCTGTTTTTAGATGGTGTCATGCTTTACGGTGACTCCAGTATCTTTCTTTTACAATGCTTCTGGATTTTGAAAGGCATTTCTTTCAAGGTTTTTCATCATTTTTGGGGTATCATGAATCAATGCTATATAAATATGGCATTCATGCTGTATATTTCATAGTAACGCCACTCTACTTTTTAGTTATGAATGCGGTACTTGCGAAATGCAGTACATACTGATTTTATTTTCTTCCATTTAATATGAATCTATTAATAGGAATCTATAAATAGAATTCTATCCCAGAAAGCACAGAAAGAGAGGATGTGTGTCCTGTATGAAAGCGGTCACGCTTGTCATCACATTTGCCGACCCATTCATAATTCTGTAACACAATTATCAGCAGCAGGATCTGCTTTAGTAAAAGGCCTCTTTTTAGTACATGGTTTGGTGAAGGACAGAAGCCTGACTGTTTCCCCGCACCAACCGCAAACACATGAGTCCATTTCTTCCCCCAGAATGTCGCCCTGACCGGACACCGTCTGATGGTTTGTCCTGTTAAACCGCGCAGGAGCTCACGCTAAGTGCTCCGTCTCTCAGCAGCTCCGTCTGCACTTAGCAAGTCTAATCCTCAGTAGACCCAGGTTTGAAATCACTTATGGCAGATGGGCATTTCTGACGTTCGCTCGGCTGTCGTCTATCATCATAAAGGCTGAATGGAGTCGACTGCCAAACTGACAGGAAAAAAGCACAACAGCTCAATTATTCTGCAATTTTGTGCCCATTATTGAACCGGTGTGCTTTATTTGAAGAAATACATGATGTGATTTTAATTGTTAATGGTTCTAATGGGACATTATTGAATGATGATGTAATCGGCTGGGTGGAAGATTGCTGTTCTCCGTCGAGAATCGTGTTTCGCTTATGTGTGTTTGTCACAGCTGTCTGCTGGAGAGTGTATGTGCAGCTCCCACAGGATTGTGGGTGTGTTAATGAACTGTTTTTCAATGTTAACAAAGCTCCTTGAGACTGTAGTTAGGGGCTTAGATACCTCGTCACCACACAAAAAAACACAATTCTGCCAAAGTGGGGCTTTCTTAGATATCCTAAAAAATGAGTGTTGTTAAAGGGATCGTTAAGTCAAAATGTTTTTTTTCATCATTTACTTATCCACTTATCCATTTACTTATATTAAGTTATTCCAAACCTATGTGAATGGCTTTCTTTGATATTTTAAAGCGCCCCTATTATGCCTTTTTAAATATGATCGTTCATGCAGTGTGTCATGTAGCTGTATCTGCAAAGTTGTGACACCTACAGTGCACGATAAATAAAGTTATTGTCAATCAAAAAAAAATAAATAAAAAAAATCGGCAGCAATTTGAGTATTTTTCTGTTACGGCCACACGTCACAAAGTAACATATTTGCATAATGTTTTCACGTTTGCTTGGCATTCTGACACAGTTCTCACATGTGCACCTAAAAATATATTACAATTAACGTTACCACACTCTTGTTAACATGTGACACTTACACACAGAGAAACGTCCTGCTCCAGTCGTGCTTGCGATGTGCCACTTCAACCGTTTCATCGTCAGACTCCGGCTCGAATTAATAGGGTCAAAATCGAGGCCATCTTTTCTATGTATTGACGGGTCTCCAGAGCTGTCATTCAGTTGGGCGATGGGTCTCGTTTTACGACACGCGCTGTAGCGGTAGACCAATCATAAAAGACTGCGCCATCTGACCAATAACAGCAGTGAGGGCTCACGGGAAGGAGGGGCTTAGACAGACTGAGTCTTTGAACTGCTTCACGCGAGTCGTTTACGAATCATTTAGAAACGGGGTGAAATTAAAGTGTGTACAGTTGCAGTAGCCATTGATTTTGGTAACACTTTATTTTATGGTCCAATTCTTGCTGTTATCAAAACATTAACTATGACTAATGCCTCAATAAACTACAAATTTGCTGCTTTCTGATAATTAGCAAGGTAGTTAAGTTTATGTATCCGCTGGGATTGGGAATGTAGAATATGGTTATGCTGAATATTATGCTAACAAGCAGACCATATGTTAGTAATAGTCGTGCTAGTGGCTATTGGCAACAGTTTGGCCTAACAAATAAATAAATAAAACATAAATTGACTGACTGATCTTTTGAGATTTTCAAAATTTCTTTTAAATTTTTTTAAATATAAAAAGGGCTTTATTTAGATGCTCATTCACTATTAACTATGACTTTTCCCTCAATAAATTCCTAATCTGCTGCTTATTAATCGTTAGTAAGGTAATTAAGTTTAAGTATTG
>JAUMHR010000063.1:7058039-7070307 GCA_032361145.1 Enteromius fasciolatus | reverse complement strand
GAATGCATTTTTTCTTTTTGCGTGTTAGGCTACGTTTACACTAGTGCATTTTTGTTTTAAAATGCATACAGTTCCGCTGTCATTTACACTAGTACTCCGAGTTTTCGTCCCTCAAGACTTTCGAAAAACGCAGCAGACTCCATTATATGTCCATATAATGTTACACGTACTGAAACGTTTAAAAACGACGGCGTGGCTTCCCACGTTCACTCTGTGTATCCTTGGTGACCATGTTAATAACGGTTTACAAATTTTTTCCACTAATCTATTGTAGTTTATTCTAGATTACGTATATTCCCAGTGTCCATGAATGATCATGCTTTTCGCTCATGTGATGTGAATGGAGATTCATTCTGAAATGCAGTGAAAATGCCATGGACTTATTACTATTATTATTTTATTTTTTTCGAATATTAGAAGGTGCAAAAAAGTCAGATTTCATCACTGAATTAGAAAAGTTTAAAATTGTGGTATTTTATTATATTACTGTTTTTATATTACTGTGTTTTGCTAAAATAAATATATAAATCTTATACTGAGAAAACCCAAAGTTATAGTGGATTTATCAGTAAGAATTATGAATTATCACTGAGCTTTTTCTTCACCTAAGGGGTTTTCCTAATCATTGCAACTGGCTGCTTGCTCTCTTTATTGATTTTTTTTTTTTTTATGCCTTATGGGATCCCGACAGGCAATTTTTATACCGCCAAGTGTTATTTTATCCAGAAAATTGGCAAAAAGGCCTAAATCCATGATGGTGCACTAGGCAGTAAGAAGATTTGCACTCAATAAGAAGGTTAACTTCAGTTATTTGGAAAAAAGAAGTGTTGGGAAAATACAATATCCACTGAACGCAAGTCTTTATAACCGAGCAGGCCAAATCAAGATAATACAGTACTTCTGCAAAGCATGAACAAGTCTTGTCTAAGTAGAAGATATTCTTAATGTTTAACTTTTCTTGTCATCGCTGGATACAGTTAGTGCCACAGGTGTTGCATACATTAATATCTGTGTGTGCTTTCCAGATGCAGATGGTGAAAAGTGTGAGCAGTATTCAGACTGCTACAGCTGTACAGCAAACACTAACAGCTGCCAGTGGTGCGCTGCGGTCTGTGTGTCTGGTCATAGTAACTGCACCAGTTCCCCGGTAAGACTCGATATTTAAAATGCCGTGACTTACAGAAAAGTGTGTGGAGGAACAAATTTCAGGTTATGAATGTATAATGCTGGGACTTTTCTCTGATGTGTCTAATCCGTCTGCAGGGTGGGATAATGGAGTATGAGGCGTGTCCAAAGGATAACCCATCCTTTGTGTGCAGTAAGAAGACCAGCTGTAAAAGTTGTGCCACAGATCAGAACTGCCAATGGGAGACGAGAAATCAAGAGTGCACTACGCTCCCTGGTAGTGAACACAGGAAATGTGCTTTAACTGGTCCCTTTACCTTCAGATCAGAAAGGACAATATTTGAAGTTATAGTGCATGATGTTAGTCATAGTCCATTGCAAAAAACAATGGCAGAACAACATGCAAAGAATAGAATAAAATATCTAATATAATTGAAATATCACTATTATTGTTGTTGTATTTATTTAATTATTTATTAGTTATTTTTGTTAAAGGCCTCCATGAGAAATGGTAGTAGTAGTACTAGTAATAATAATATATATATTTTTGTGTATGCTGAGTATATTTATAGACACGCATATAAATATATACATGCAAATATTAGTTAAATATATACTGTATTCATATAATATTATTATGTAAACAAAAATCTTTATTTTGGAATGTGATTAGTCGTGATTCATTGTTTTGACAGCATTAGTATGCATCAGCATTAGCCTATTGGCATCAGTTATTTAAAAACTGTTATTATAATTGTTATATTTTATATTGAATTTTAAATATTTTATGGAATTTCCTGTTTTAAGAAATATATTTTCTATATAGTTCATTTTGTAGGGGTCATTGCAAAAATAATTGCAGGGCAATTACTTTGCTCTTTAAAAGTGTGATATAGAATAAAATGGATTATTGTGACAGTAGGAATAATATCAGTACTTATATTTATTATTATTATTATTATTCATGAATTCATTATTAATTTTTTATTTAAAGTCCTCCATCTCACATGATGATAATAATGATTATGCCACTAATTATTGTAATAACAATACTACTATTATTAATAATAATTATTATTATTCTGTATTCTGATTCTGTCCATCATTAACACTTGATATCACAATCGTCATGTTTGTCATATGTTAATTTGGAGGCCTGATGGCACTGTTTGTGTTTTAGGGAATATCTGTGGGGAAAGTTGGCACCTGGTGGGGAACTCGTGTTTAAAGCTGATCACAGCCAAGGACTCTTATGATAACGCTAAACTGGCATGTCGCAGTCACCAGGCGGTGCTGGCTTCCCTCACCACACAGAAGAAAGTCCAGTTCGTCCTCAAAGAGATGCACAACAGATCATTGCAAGTGAGTTTGTGGCATACTTTCACAGTCATCTGGGGGTTGTCTTTGTGAAGCTCTTCACGAGTTAAACTGAATTTAATTATGAATTGTCCTGTGTGCTGCAGTCAAAAGCCGTCATCACTCCGTGGGTGGGTCTGAGGAAGATCAATGTCTCCTACTGGTGCTGGGAGGACATGTCCCCCTTCACCAATTCCACACTGCAGTGGCTGCCGGGCGAGCCCAGCGATGCTGGTTTTTGTGGGTACCTGGCTGAGCCCACTTTTAATGGATTGAAGGCAGCAACCTGCGTCAACTCTGTTAATGGGAGTCTGTGTGAACGACCAAGTGAGAAAGATGCACATACACACACAACACTGACCACTTGCTCAATTCTCAAATCTTTTACTAATTGATTATTTAAAAGTTTTTATCAGTTATTTAAAAACCTGTTATTAGTAAATATTTTTCCTGTTTTCAAAAATGTTACTATATAATATTGGTCCTTTTTAAAACCTGTTATTAAAATCAAATGAACCTTATTTTTCTGTGGTTTATTGAGATGAGAATCTTTAAAGGAATTTTTTTCTTTCATTCTCTCTCTCTCTCTCTCTCTGCTTCTCTGTCGAACTCTCTCTGTTCCTGCAGCGAACCACAGTGTAAAGCAGTGTCGAACGCCCTGTGCCCTGCGCTCTTCCTGTAGTGAGTGCACCAGTGGGAGCTCAGAGTGCATGTGGTGCAGTAACATGAGGCAGTGCGTGGACTCCAATGCTTATGTGGCGTCTTTCCCCTACGGCCAGTGCATGGAGTGGTACACCATGAACAGCTGCCCACGTATGTTTACCTCTCATTTAGTGGATTCCTGCCTGGCAGCCTTTGTAAATCGAATATTGAACATTAGCACGTCTCCTGTTTATTGACATAGCAGTCTTTACAACTGGCATAAAATCAATTCACATTAATATACTAATAATAACTTTACTGGCAAGGGTTCAGTTGGAGGTGATTGCACTGCATGACCCCTGTGATAAATGGTTGTGTGTTTTTATTGTAGCAGAGAATTGTTCTGGCTATAAGACCTGTGGTCATTGTTTGGACCAGCCTGGCTGTGGGTGGTGCACTGATCCCAGCAATACAGGACGGGGCCAGTGTATAGAGGGATCTTACCGCGGTCCAATCCAAACATTGTTCCACGCCCCTTCCTCTTCAGGCCCATCCCTCATTCCTGCCCCTCAGCCAATGCTGAATGTGAGCTTGTGCCCACTAGAGGGCAGCTACAACTGGTCCTTCATCCAGTGCCCAGGTAAAAGCTAAAGTTGTTGTTTATTGGTTTATGAAATGTATGAAAGTATGAATTAATATAGTGATGCTAACTTGAATTGGATATCATATTTCTCTTATATTAAAGCATGTTTAAAATTAAGCAACATTGTGAATAAGGCTGTCACAATTCCTTGATTTAATGAGTACCCAGAAAAAAACTGTAAATGGAGCGGTCCATGGATGAGAATCTGTGACGCACATCATTGGACTATTCTACAATGCTGCATGATTTATTAAACCCATTTATCATAATTTTGTTTTAAATTTACAGACACTTTAGTTCCGTTAAATAACAATTATTAGCTCTTTTGTTTGTAATACATTGTATTTTTACAATTTTGTTCAGTAAAATCATATGATTACTTGCTTTTGATACTTTATAAGAACTAATTATTATTGCCTAATTGCTATTATACCTGTATTTGAAGCCTAGGTCTATTTTTATTGATGCACAAATAAGTTAGATTTATCTGATTATTTGATTAATCCTCAGAATAATTGACCGATTACTTATGGAAATAATCATTAATGCAGCCCTAATTCTAAACTAAAAAAAAATATTCTGAATGTTTCATTGTACAATTTTTTTTATTATTATTATTTATTTCATTTAATTACATTTTTAGAAAGAATCCTAAAAATGCATACATTTCCACAGAAATATTACATTTGTGCTGTAAAATATTTCGGCGGAAACTGACGCTCTCGGCGGTTCTGTGCGCAATTCTCAAAACCTCCACAAGATGGCAGTGTTTATCGGGGAATCCGATATTACAAAACCGATACCCGATTATCTGAAAATGCTTAAATATTAGGAAAACGATGTATCAAACGATCTCTAAATAAGAAATTTCAGTATTTTGGAATCACTTCTAAAGGTTAATTTGACATTTATAGAATGGAGTAATTAGTAGTGGCATTTCAGCAATATAATGTACTTCTAAAAAAATATATATATATATATAAAAATAATGTGTATAACGTGTTGATCATTTTCATTTTTTATTTCTCTAGATTGTGATTTATGGATGTTGAATAACCTTTTAAAAGTCATTTTAGAGAGAATATAATTGTCACAATGTATGTGATGAATTATTTCATAGCTGACGAATACAGCTTTTTATAGATATACTGCTCTGGCTTTGTTTTATCTACTTGTATCTCAGTTTTACTTTAGACACTGCGTTTTAATAGGAATTGCTACTGATCATATGTTCTTATGTTGTTCTTGTCCCTCTCTCATGCAGCGTGCCAGTGTAACGGGCACAGCTCTTGTGTCAATGAGAGCGTGTGTGAGAGATGCGAGGACCTCACCACAGGCAAACAGTGCGAGAGCTGTATCTCTGGTTACTATGGCGATCCCACAAACGGGGGCAGCTGTCAGCGTAAGTCTAAACGCAAGCCCAGGCCAAAATACAGTTGACTTTTGCTGCCGGTTTGATTGGGTCTTAACTGTATGCGTGTATTGGTCATTTTCAGCGTGTAAGTGCAACGGCCATGCCAGCATGTGTAACTCTAACAATGGCAAGTGCTTCTGTACCACCAAGGGCATCAAAGGAGACCGCTGCCATTTGTAAGTGTGTGTTCTCACACTCGTTCTGACTTGTGAGATTTCCTCCGCTCTGCTATATTAGATGTCATTTGTCAAATATACGAAGGATGGCTTATAGTTATCTTGTCTATATCCAACTCTGTTCTTTATAATTCTTCTGTTTTTCACTCTGGGCTTTTGTTTCGTTCTGTCCCTCAGGTGTGAGGTAGAGAACCGTTACCAGGGCAACCCTCTGAAGGGAACGTGTTATTGTGAGTATGTCAATGCAGCGGCTGATGGCTGTTCATATTGTGGCTATTTGAGTAATTTAGTCATTTTCAGAACTAGTCATTTTGTCCTTACCTGACTAAATCAGACAGAATCCACAGACCTGCGCATCTGTCAGTCAATCTGGGAAAATATCTAGATTTCAAGTAATAATTTTTCAATATCTTTTATCCTTTTTCTCTTTCTCTCACACACAACTCTATCTTTATCTCTGACGCACAGACACTCTGCTGATAGACTACCAGTTTACCTTCAGTTTGTCTCAGGAGGACGACCGTTACTACACTGCCATCAACTTTGTGGCAACTCCAGATGAGGTGTGTTACGCTAAAAGGATGTTACGGTTCAAAATGGTCTTTTTTTTTTCTTCTCTTCTTCTTCTTGTAGAGTTATGGTCAACTAGGTGTCAGTAAACCAAGGCTGGCAGTTTGCCTTGATTTGCAAACACAACAAACCTTGACATGATCAAATAGCAAACAAATTTGGTTGACATGCAGTTGGACATCTGATATTGCTGTTAGCTATTATGCCCCTTTTTACAAAATGTAATATAAGTCTCATGTGTCCCCAGAATGTGTATTTGCAGTTTTAGCTCAAAATATCCCACTGATCATTTTAAAAAAGCCTATTTTAAGTGGAATCAGAAACAGGCTGATTTTGTGCATGTATCTTTAAATGCAAATGAGCTGCTGCTTCCTGTCCCCTTTTCCAGAATAGGGCTGTGCCTTAACCACTCTTAAGACCCCGATATTTTTCGTCTAAGAGCAAAAAGAAGTTTGAAACGGCTGAGTGACGGTATACTGTTTCTGAAAATTTTGATACCCCTGGAGGTGGGATGTAGAATAATGTCAAATGTAAACATGGTGTAACACTCGCACATAGCCTGTACGTCTAATTAAAAACTAAAGTTTATTTATTATAAGAAAGACGACGACAGAAGCAGTATTGTGATATATTTATTTGCTTGCTACCTTTCCTTTCATGGCTTTGGGAAACTTGTGTCTAATGTTTCTCTACGTCGATTTTAACTCTGGGTCGTTCACACACGCTTTGCTGTGGCTGCTCAGCTACGTGTGTGTGTGTATATATATATGTGTGTATATCATGTTCTCAAGCCATGAGCCTCAGACCAATGGTAGCTCAAATGTGTTTAGGAGCTAAAACAAAGTCCACAAAATTGGTCAGCCGATTCGAACTGCTAAAACAAACTTTGTTTTGGTCTGATTTTGTTAGAATTAGTAGTCCTCGGGTCATTAGTGATGTCACCAATGTAAAGCGAGGAACCAACAACAGACACAGTGGGAGTAGCGTCCATTATTAACAAAATAGTCAAAAGAAAGTGTCCAAAATGTTCCAGAGGAACTGGTGTCCTGATTGTGCTCCTGGGACGTGAAGGTCAGGGAGTGTTTGAGAGATAAGGGTCCAGGGAAGGGGCGGAGTCTGATGAGCTGCGTTCATCTTCGGCGGCTCTTACGTCTCGCTTCTTTCGTCTTTGACGAAAGCTGGGACTCTTTCCTCGGGCGGCTCGCTCTCCCTCCGCTCCCTTCCTGGACCCACGAGGACACCAGGGTGCATGCACGGGGAAGAGACCGGTCTCTCGAGGATAGGCGCGCTCGTCTTTTAACAGAGGCAGTGATGAGGCTTCATTCAGTTCACGTGTGCCTCTAGCCTGGACTCGTCCATACTTCCTTTGACGCTACATTCATTTCACGAGCAAATTTAGTCTGGCAAAGCTACCGTTTTAGTGCATTTCCCTTCCCAAAAAAAGTGGGAACAAATGAGAAACAAGCTTTTTGTTCATATTTGCTATGCAGAAAATGCGCTTGGAAGCAATAAATGTCTTCAACATTTTTTTGGTTTCATCTTTTTAATGAAGGGAAAATGCTAAAAACAAAATATATTAAATATACAAAGATACAAAGCCATATATATATATATATATATATATATATAATTTTTTTTTGTTGCAGTTCATAATGACTAGTCGACTAGACGTTAAGGAAGTCGATGGCTAGTCGACTATCTTGTGTTTTAAAGTCAGATCAGTTTTTTTAAGTGACCGCAGCGTAATATACAGCACCTGATAATATAACCCAATACTATATATGACCCAAACTAAATAAAACACACAATCACTCACTGCTCTTGGCTCACTGCTTGAATGATTTCTGTAGCTCCAATAAGAATACTTCATCATCAAAATATTTTAAACATTACATAAGTGTCTAATAATGTCTTGATGTTTTATGGATTTCTTTTGCAGCAAAATCGAGACCTGGACATGTTTATTAACGCCTCAAAAAACTTTAACCTCAACATCACATGGGCAACCAGCTTCGCAGGTATGAATCACCGACATGTGTTAAACATATATTTTAAGCACATCATAAATGTGCTGTGTGTGTGCAACTCTCTTCCTTCCTGTAACTCTGTATTTCTTCCTTTCCGAGCAGCTGGGACTCAAGCTGGTGAGGAAATCCCTATAGTCTCCCGCAGCAACATAAAGGAATTCAAAGACAGCTTCTCCAACGAGAAGTTTGATTTCCGCAGCAATGCCAATATTACGTTCTACGTGTATGTCAGCAACTTCACCTGGCCTGTCAAAATCCAGGTGAGAGCAATCCTCACGTTATTAAGTCCAATGACGTACGCGTGTGTGTGTGCGAGTGCTGTTTAAACATCAGCGAGGATGTTTTGTTTTGCTATCTTATCCTCTCCTTCCATCTGTAAATTCACAGAGGCCATGTCCTTTTATTCTTTCTCATATATCTTTGGCCTTTTCTGTCTGGTCTGAAAATGATTTGGCAGAGCTCTCCTTTCCCTCCCTCTGCTCCTCTCCTCTCCTCCTCTTTTCCATTTCCCCCTCCTCTCTTCCTTTGCTTTGGAAAGCGATCTAACCTACCCTCCTGTGCTAGGGCGATGAAACTCAGAGTTTAGTTTGATTGGCCGTCCGCTGTTCTACAGCACATTCTCTCCTCAGCTCATGGAAAAAGGGTGAATTTCACGCAGGTAACGCCCTTATCGTCTCTCTCGTTCGCCTTTCGCTTCTCTAACTGACCTTTGGTTGCCACTTTTCATCTAACAGACTGCATGTGTGGATCGAGCACGATTGCGGGCGAGAGGGCTTGGTAGCTCTGGAGGACAGTGGGGCTGTTGTCAGGCCTTTAGAGGAGGACGGCGAGAGGGTATGGGCTGGAGAAAAAGGCAGCTCTAGAAACCTGCTCTGTAAACATGGTAGGCTGAGACTGAGAGTGTCAGAAGGAATGTTAAGTTGAAACACATGGCTCTTTGAGAGAGCGACTGAAGGAAGAGCCTGAGTGGAATCAGAGAGTTCAGACAAGGCACAATTCCAGCCTTCTGTTTTTGGCTCTTGTTGTCGTTTTGCCTGTGGTCAAAGAGTGTGTGAGGCCTGTGTAGTTTTTGGCCAGCGGAATGGAAGCATGTGAATCTAAACAAGAGTATAGTTGTCGAGTTCCTGTGTGAGAATGTTATTTAAAAGATGAGTCGAGCTTCATGAAAACAGGTCACATAACCCCAAATCAAAACTAACTTTTTTTAAAAAAATTTTTATTAAGAATCACATGATAGTGAAGTTCAGTCACTGTTCTTAATAATACAAAAGTACATCCAGGCATTTTACTTTGTGTTTGAATTTATACATTTTTAATTTGTGTAAATAAATCATTAATGTATCATTTAATGCAGTACAACAAATGCTGCCATACTATTGAAATAACATTTGTGACCCTGGAACTGTCTTAAGTTCAGTCTTAAGTCACTGGGGTATATTTATACCAATAGCCAAAAATATTTTGTATGGGTCAAAATTATTGTTGGGTTTTTTTTTGCCAAAAATCCTTAGGATAGTGAGTAAAGATAATGTTCCATGAAAGTATATAGTCAATTTCTTTCCATAAATATATTAAAACTTAATTTTTGATTAGTAATATGCATTGAAAAGATCTTTTGGACAACTTTAAAGGTGATTTTCTCAGCATTTAGATTTTTCTCTACCCTCAGATTCCACATTTTCATATACTGTATAGTTGTATCTCGGTCAAATATTGCCTTATCCATATGCCTATATCATACATTAATGGGAAGCTTATTTGTTCAGCTTTCAGATCATGTATAAATCTTGGCTTAAATTTAACACTGACGACTGATTTATTAATATTTTTTGTTTAGGCTTAATTTTGGGTTGAAATATGACTCAAGCTGCCTTTTTGACATTTGTACGCACAGAAGCTGGAATGGCGTTAAACGCACACAAGCAAACATTTGACATTTGTACGACTGTTGGGTTACACTCTGCATATTCACCACCGTAAAATAAATTAGAAATGATCCACACAAAACAAACAGCTAACTGCCAGTACACATCAACATGCATGATTATACCATTTCTAAAACGGTTATTTTGAAATTTGTCCATTTTACAGAAGTAGTGTTTAAAAGTAATACCTTGGTAATTCTCATGCCCCGGTTATAGTTTTTCGGAAGCTTAAATCAGTTCTGAAAATCCCGCATACGCATGTGATTGAAATTCTACACCGCTTCCATACTGCTCTCCATTGGAAATGACTGACTGGTCTTTTCATTTGTCAAAGACGTTGGAAAGGCAAGTATTTTATATTAGACTTATTTTGGCAGGCCTGTGAGATTTTTCATGAAAATACAGCGGACTCTACTTTTAACTCTTTTCAGCCAGTTTAATGTTCAAAAAGCAAATCATATATTCATAGGAGGAGTGTAAACGCTGTGGCTGTGTCGCGCTTTCAAAACACTGCTCTGATTGTTTGAGCAGCGCGACATGTCAACTTCTACCTCCGCCAATGGTGAGAGTTCGGGGTGGGACTGCCTGTTTGTGCAAACAATGGCAGATGGGGACATGTTTGAGACACCACAAACTTCAGAATCCAGATTTGGATTTTTCTATTTTCCTAGCGGTTCATTCATCTTGGGCTAGTTTCTACGGGCTTATGTTCTGTCAGTAGAGATAGCAGTATGTTTGTTTCTTCCACTAGTTAGCTTAACTTGGCAGGTGTACCACAACATTCTCTCGTCTTGTTTAGACTGGGTAAGCTCCATGATTATCCCTTAAAACATGACTAACAAGCTATATATAGCGTTTATGTCAAAAACGCCTCATGAATACCCGTGTGAGCCACAGGTTGTCATGTGTGAATGACAGTGATAAGTCGGCTTGCTATTGTTTTATGTTGAATGTGTGTGGGTATCAGTGCTGTGAGTCAGGGCCCGTTTGTCTTTGAGACTGTGCGTCTGAACATGAGGAGGTTGTGGCGTGTGAGAGAGGCTGTATCGGCGCACAGCATCTGCTCAATGAGAGCTCTGTGTGAATTCACCCTCCATGCTGTGGACGTCAGGGGTGCTCTTTTACCCTGTTCTCTCCCTCTCCCTCGTTGAAAATCCTGTGCTTATTTTGGAAATGCCTGGAGGAATAGAGAGGGAAGAGCGAGCTTGTTTGAAAGCAGGTAAAAGATGGAGGAAAAATGACTTTTAATGTGGAAACGTCTCCGGTGTCCCCTAGACTCTGCCCTCCTTACGGTAGACAGGTTTAAGACTGCATCCCTGAACAGAGCGACAGAGTGATGTAATTTTTTGCAGCTGTTGCAGTGCTAATTTCAATAGGGTCATTTTAAACACTACGTTAACATAATTGTGGGCTTGTTTCATGTTTCACACGCTCGGCTAGTAATTGACTAATCAGGTTTGCTTATTTCACGCCGTACGTTTGCAAACCCTGGGTTAGCGGTCTCATTTGCATATTTACAAGGTTAATAACACTGATTGGACAAGTACAGCACGTATTGAGCGCGTGGCCAGTTTTAATAACAGCTTGACCATCTGGGTAAACGTCGACACGTAAATCTCCTCTGCTTGTCTTATATGTTCTTAGAGACTTGGAAGAAAAAACTGAATGAAAATGCAGGAGCATTTGACATCACTTTTCAGTTGTTGTTTTTTTCTCTCTCTTAGACGCTAAACTCAATGTGAGAAAGTTGTACAAGTGCGGTATGAATATCTAATGAATTAAGCACTGGAGAAGGTTATGATATTGCCTGTTGTTGAATAACTGCAGTGTTTTACTCTATATACCAGGGGTTTTCAAACTAAAAGAGGGCCATAGGGAGCAAGTTTAGAGAAAAATATGCTAAATAACTAAACTAAAAATTATTATTATTTTTTTTTTTTATGAATGAATGAATGTGTGAGTAAATGTGTGTGTGTGTATATATATATATGTGTATGTATATATATATATATATATATATATATATATATATCACATATTTAATGATTATCATATGATTTAATCATGTCTTTGAACTTCTGAAGCCAAAGATAAACATAATATTAAATAATTATATGAATAAGAAATCATGTAATATAATGTAGGAGATATTTCACTGCAATATTAAAATATTTTTGTCATATACTGATAACAATTACAATAAGGTTCTTTATTTAACAACATTAGTTAACATAAACTAAGCATTAACAATAGTTCCACAGCATTTATTAATCTTAATGTTAATTTCAGCATTAACTAATGCATTATAAAAATCACAAGTTGTGTTTAACTTTAGTTAATGCACAGTGAGCTGACATGAAGAAAAAATGAACTGTTTTTATGAATTAATA
>JAUMHR010000063.1:7029085-7043012 GCA_032361145.1 Enteromius fasciolatus | reverse complement strand
TCAGGTGCGTTAAGAAAGAGAGAGATGCAAAATACGCAGAGCAGGGGGGCGCGAGGACCAGGGTTGAGAACCACTGAACTAGAGCAATAATGCTATGCACACAGAATTAGAACAGCTCACACACACAAACTCAATTCTTATGACTCGTTTCGTGAGAACACATGTGGCCAAGCTAATGATTCAATTCTAAAATAATGACAAAATATGTATTAATATTACAAGAGAACACAAATAATTTAGTTTTTCAAAATATGGATAGCAATACAGATTTGCCACTTGGATTCTGCTTCTAATTGGTTGGTTCGAGTAGTTTGATTTCAAAAGATATTGCCAAACTATGACTCAGTGCTCATATAAACATAAATATTAATACAATAACACGTAAAGGTTCACAGCTATAGTCCGTTTTATAGGGAAGTGTTTCAGAAGGGCTTTTACACACTTGTAGTATTTAACCCTGAGTCATTCTACATCTCTGGTAAACTGAATCCTGGGTAATTGTGCTTCGCAATTCACGCCGCAGCCCACTATGCATTCTTTGGCAATATAACTGCCATTGGCTAGTGGATTTCTTGGTGTACTCACCAGTCCGACAGATATATATGAATATATAAATGATTTGAAATCTGATTTTATTTAGAAAATGACAAATCTTTACGTTCATATGGGTTACCCTTTTTCCACCCACTACTAAAGTAACCAGCCGGCAGTCTTAAAAGTTGAATAATTCCGATATAACTCAGTCATTTTGACAGTGAATATAATTTGCATGTAACGTGTCAATTCTTCATGGTATGTAAGACTATTCATTCTCTTTTTGCATATGTAAGAGAAACAGATCACTCATGTAAGTGACAGTGAGTCACTAGAGTTTCCCTGCACACCCTTATGATATCAATGGAAATAGTGCAAGTGCTGCTCTATAAACTGATGATAGATGTTTCTTAGCTTGCATTGTATGTTTGTTTTTGCAATCAGTCCATGATAGAAATAGGTTTCTTTTCATTATTTAGTCTTTATATTGCATCACATGCAGTACAGATTTCAGTCTTCCTTTCACAACTCGGGTATAATATAATTTATTTTTCCGATGAAGATTCATACTATGCTGAAAAATGGTGCAGAATGCACTGATATGGGGAGCTGTCTTGGTACATTATGAAAATATTTAGGTTAAATATTAACAACAGGGCCCAAACTTCGCAGTTGACGGACTTATTTTTCCATGCAGGCTGCATTTTCATGCACCCACTGAAAATAGGTATCGAGTAAAAGATCGATCGTGGTATTTTAAGAATTGACATCTAGAAAGTTGAAATAAAGACTGTAATTAATTTGAAAATCAAGGTTCAACCCAACACTATAAGAGAAATAATTCTATTGATTTTTAAAGTATTAAATAAAATATATTTGCCTCAAATCACAAAGCTCGTGGAATGTATCTTTGGAGGATACATGTGATACCACCTGACAACTTTTTCTGAGTTGTCGAAAGTTGTCTTGTTAGGTAGCTCACTAGGTTTTAGAACAGAACTTCCCAAACTCAGCCTCTGTGTTTTCAGGTACTCGGCAAAACCATCACACTTCCAGTGTCTAGTTTTGACAGCTTTAATTCTGTTTACATTACTTTCAAGACCTCTTGTTCCCTGTTATGAGATTTGCGACTAATAACTGCATTACATAGTATTAGAGCTATATTTGATTTCAGGAATTGTTGGATTGTAATTACTGTTTTGCTTTGTTTGTTGTCCTAACACTGTAATGACAGCCCCAGAGTGATGAAGATCCAATTTAGATTTACCTCTTTCCTATGTTCTCACTCCTGCTCCGTCAATGTCCTGTGCCCACTATCAAGTTTTAAAAGTAATTACAATCCAGCCATCCTTGATAGCAAAACCCTATAAATGCAGTTATTTCTCTCAAATCTCATAGAAGCACCCAGAGGGTGTGAAACTAAAACAAACACGACTAGTAAACCAAAAGCGATGCACACGGGAGATCAGAGGACATCAGAATATTCAGTGTTGTAGTCTGCGGCCTCCTTTAGTATACGTCTGCATTTACTCTCTCACTCACTCACTGTCATTCTCGTTTTCTTTAATTATAAGAGTTAATTAAACAGAACCTGTCTTCTGCTTGCTCAGTCTGGTTGCCTCAGATAATCGCCTGAGCCGAAACCTAACGCATGCATGCATATATAAATAAATAAATAAATGCATACATACAGCTATACGCCCCTCCATACTCATGCCCATGCTCTCAGAGGCTGTAATTGAATTTTACTAGGAGTTTCGTCTTTTTGTGTGCCGGAGGAGTAGGTGTGTATGGCGTGAAAGATAAATGCTGTTCCCCCCCCGCGCTGAATTGACAGTGGGAAAGTGCGAGGAGGAGGGAGATAGAGAGGAGTGAGGGGGTGAACTGGCCTCGGTAGGATAAGAAGTCGCTTGAAGAGAAGAATATATGAAGAGAAGGTCGGATGAATATGCAAGTGTGCTGTACAGAGGGGAGAATGGGTGAATGAGGGGTTGGAGAGCCGCAGTAAGCACGCAAACACTCATTGAAAAGCCTTTTTGATGCATATGCGCTAATATCACGCATTCACACAACACACGCTGGGGAAACTCGGCAGTTAAGTAAAAAGAACATGTGCGTGTGTATGTATAAAAAGGTTTATGTAAGGCTTGGGACTTGGGGCAAAATGAGAGTGTGAAATGGGTCAAAGCTGGAATATGATTTGTGCGCGTGTTTAAAAACAGAAGGTCATGTGCTTTCAGCCCTGCTCTACACATGCATAAAAAACAATGTATGTATCATGGTATTCTTTGAATCACTGTACCTTGGAATATAGCCATCGTTCCAGTACCCTGATATAATATAGGTCGTAGGTATGTAATAAAATGGCATTGGGAAACATTACAAATTAAGTCTTGTACTTTAACAGTGACAAAACAACTGCACCAAAAATATTTTAAAGGCACAATGTGGCAGATTTTTGTTATAAAATATCCAAAAACCACTTGCACAGTGTTATATATTTCATGCAGTTGTGTATTTCCATTATCTCAAAAGGATTTGTAAATTCAAAGAAATTCCAGTTTTAAATAATGAAAGATCACTGTTGATTGTAGCCTATCAAAGACGTAATATCCCCGTTATCCTAATTTCCGCTTATGAATACTACGGCAACACGCATGGACAAATGTGGAAGTGGTAGTTGTTTACTATGCATTTCCATATCATGATCATGAACTCTCCACAATCCCAAAAAATGTAGATGTATACAAACTGAGGCAAGAAGACATTGAAACAAATAAAAAAGAACAAATACCAGCGAGGAAACCTCCGACTGGACAGAGACTCCGTTCTTGCATGTTTTTTTTTATACGCGGCTAAGCAAATATATATTATTCATTGTGTAAGTAATAGTCATGTACAAGTGGTTAGCTGATTAAACCGAAACAAATGAGCTTTTCATCCGTCAACATGATTTAAGAAAACGATAAATCCCAATGTTCTATGCTCCGTCGTTGTGTCATAGAACTTCGCCTCTGTTATTTTTTGAAAATGCGACCTCTAGTGGCGAAAACATGCATATTGTGCTAAAATTGTAATATAGCCATTATTATAATACTGTCAGAACTGTCCGTGTACAGTGGGGTCCAAATGTGAGACCAGTGAAAATCTTACTTTTGTTAAGTCTGTTGAAATGTTGTTGAATATTCAGCTTTGCCAAATATTACATTTTAAAATATTTTAGTAAAAAACTACTTGAACTGTAAATTAATTTTTCACATTGTACTGTGATCATGAAAATTATATATAAATATATGGAAAAAAGACAAAAAATTAAAATTGATTTCGTTAATATAATATAAATGTAAAAAGATCAAATAAATTCTATTTTATTTATTAATTTATTTTATTTTATTTTCTGTATTTAATTTTTTGTAACCATTTATCTTTTTTCCCTCCCTCACAGTCTGTGCCTAAGCCCATAGCTTTGGAGCCTTGTTTTGGGAATAAGGCCGCAGTGCTCTCCATCTTTGTTAGATTACCCAGAGGCCCCGGAGGTATTCCTCCTCCAGGACAGTCAGGTGGGTCGGCGAGCCAATGCATTTGGCCCCCACACTGAGTGCTGAACATTTTTACACTCTCTGCCACCAAGGCGATTATACTGACGCTCAGGAACACCTCTTTGTCTTCCTCTTTTCTCAGGTCTGGCAGTAGCGAGTGCATTAGTGGACGTCTCTCAGCAGATGTGTCTGGGATATAAGGAGAAGTCGGGAGGGTTGCGTAGCCGCAAGCAGCAGCCATTAGCACAGCCCGCCACCTGCATCTGACATTTACCCCTCGTCCTCTGACCTTGGACCCCTACCAGGAATTAGTCACAATGAACACATGCTTACAGCTGGGTGGCGTGGTTTAGCCAAGCCAAGAGGACTCTGATTGGAGAAACTGAATCTGTCCTGGCCCAAGCTGAGAGAACACTACAGGAAATGAACTCTAATGTGACCCTGACTGATAAGACTTATCCTGGGCCACTTTATGATATTTAACTTATTTCAGTTATTTTATTCTGTTGTTACAATCAGGAGGAAGAATCCTTGAACTGCTGCATCTCTGATGAAGGCAACACACACACACACAAACACACAGACAGACAAACTTTTCTTCTGGAGACTTCGATAGCTGCATGGCTAAACACACACACACACACACACACACACATGCATATAGTACAGGATGTCTTTTAGAGGCATATAATGTCTTTGTCTCTTTAATCATGGCAGCAGTTGCTTTTATTTCTTAATAATGAATCACGTCTCTGATTTGATGTGCAGGAATAAGACACAGCGAGCTGGTATGTTTACAACCGTTTTCCTTCGCAGGTCATCTGTGACATCTATCCCAAGCATTCCATGTTTGTTCTAATAAGAGGATTTCTACATTTTAGCTTTTTTCGCATCCTTCCATTCTCTTTTGAATTACCTCCTTTCACATGTTAGTGTAGAGATCTGAGACGTCAGTGTTTATGTTTGCCATAATGATAGCGCCGCTGCTGCTTCTGCTTTTATCATTTGCTTCCTCTCACTTCTCTCTTATCTGAAATCTCAACCCATTTCTGAGGCACATTTCAAGGAAGGCAGAAATAAAAGGCGACTGCAGGCAGGCAGCAGGATGGAATTAGAGCGAACAAGGACCTTGTTTGGGTTTCTCGAAATGTCAGATGTCATTTTGGGCTGGCGAAGGATTATCTGCATACACAAATGCACAAACCTGGACCTGCGTCGGCTACCGAGGGTATTCTCCAGGATATGGAGTGGATTGCCTAGTGCAAAGAAAAGGTCAGCGATAGAGTGAGCAAATGTGACATTATGAAATCTAAACCGGTGTAAGTGCGTGTAGGGGCGCAGTCATTACATCTTTCATTATCCTGTATCGATACGCCTCAGATGACCTGCTTGCCAGTTCTCGGTGCGTTTAGAGTGCCATGAATAAAGGGACACAAGTCGCTAGACCAGAACCAAACATCAAGTATTGAGAGCCCAAACAGGGTATTACTAATCTGTTTGTGATCTCAGTGAAAAATTCGTGTCCTGTGACACCCATCAGGTGTGAATGTAAGCCGGAATGTCGTAGAGAGACCATTTATGCGTTTAGTTTTTTTTTGTAATCTTTTAGGGTCCAAAAGGGAAAGTGCACTCACACGTACATACAAAGTGGTCTAATGAAAGGAGCTGGTCTCTCTTCCTTCAGATGGAAGCTAATTCTCACATTGCTTTTCTTTGTAAGCCTCAAACAATACTCCTCACACACCGACCGCACCATCTGTATACAGTAATACTGTAGATACGGAGTCTGTAGTTTGTTAATATGTATAATGTAGCAGCAAGTGCACTCAAGTTTTTTTGTACATAGTGATGGACAGTAATGTGAATGCCGTCTATGTTAAGCGACTTACTGCACTTGGCGGGTGGAGTATCCCAGGCTTTTGAAATGTGACTGCATTGCAGCTTCTTTTGTATGTAAGATGGAGAATGTCATGAACAAACTTTAAACTAGCTGCCTACTTTAAGATAAAAAAATGAAGATCTGGACATTTAAACTGACCTTGTAATTATATGTGTACATAAAGAATGACATAGAACATTTTGTCTATAATTAAACGGTAAAACGAAGATGACTGCCTATAAATCTGTTGTTCTAATGTCGAGTGAAATTACAGTGTTCATGGTTAGCTTATCACCCATTGTTTATTTAATGAGATAACGAGCTGCCTATGGTGTTTTTTAACTATTGAGTAATTTATGTAGCTCATGGGGAAACAGTACGGCGTTTACTGTATATTGCTTTATCTTCATTGCATAGTGTGCTGGTGTAAGCGTTTAAGCTTGTCTCTCACAACAGGACAGATGAAATGCATTTTTTATCTTATTATTATCAGCAGGCGGATGTGGATAAACAATATCGTGACGGCTTCCTCAGCTCGGCGTGAGTGTTTATCCAGTGCCTCTTCTGAGATTTTCCAAATGGGATTATGAGGGTGCTGTCAAAATCTCCCCGCTCAGATATATTACAGATACTTTACAGCTTTATAATTGAATGGAAATTAGCTGTGCAATCCAGAAACGCTTAAAATGGTCATTGGGGCCTGTGGAGTCTCAGACGTCTTGACCTTCTCGACTGTATGCAGTGATTAAAATCATGCGTCATAATTTGGACAATTTTGAATTAATATTTCATCGTAGTGAAAATGTTTCCAGTTTAATTATTATGAATGTGATGTTTAGCTGCCCCACATTTTGCTGGCATATTACCGCATGGTTTTTCCATTTAAAAACACACACACAAATAGTTATGTACAATGTGTGTGTGTGTGTATATATGTATAATGCTGTGCAAAAGTCTTGGACGACTTGTATTTTCACCAACAAAAATGTTTGGGGTTATTTCTATCTTTTGCGGTAGCGTGTCAGTTGGAAATATCCGTTTACATTTCCAAACATTATTTTTGTCATTAATTGTAATAATGCAGTGAGATTGTCTTTGATTTTTGTCTCCGAGATGCTTCAAAAAACTTACATGTACCTGCAAAGCTACAGTACTGTTCAAAGTTTTAGACACTCGTGTTAAACTGCTGTAAAATGAGGATGATGTCAAAAATATTCTATTAACTAAATCAAATAAATATTTGGTAAAACAGCTTCTGTTCCGAGGTACACTTGCCCAGAATTTTTCAGGTAGGTTTTTTTCTTCATCTTGGAGACGTTGCCACTAGATTTGGTCTGTCTCAGTTTGTTCTGTTACTTCATGTGATTCCTGATGTTGATCAGATCAGATCTCTGTGTGGAGCACTGGCTGTTATCAGACAATATCTCACTGCGTTATTACAATTAATGACAAAAAAATGACATTTTTGGAAATGTAAACTGATATTTCCAACTGACACGCTACCGCAAAAGATAGAAATAACAACCATATTTTGTTGGTGAAAATACTAGTAGACTAAGACTTTTGCACAGTACTGTACATATGTTCCATAAAATGACACGACCCAGGAAGTCATCATTTGGACTCATTAACTGCATGCTTTAAATATTCCGTTTACTCAGTTTTTACACACATTTTAGTGGGGCTTGCATTGGTCAAATGTAGCTATTTAACGCCTTTAAGCAAAGTTATTTCAAGGATTTTTTTATGGATATTATGTAAATGATAGCTTTTACAACTTTTTGTGTTAGAAAAATGAAAATTCTACCATAAATTACTCATCCTCACGTCATTCCTGACCAGTTAAGACCTTTGTTCATCTTCAAAACACAAATGAATATATTTTTGATTAAATCTAAATATACAAATAACCTAGCAGTTTCTGGTCCTCATTGTCTTTGAATATATATGTATTTTTTATTATGCATGCATGTATGTATGTGTGGGTGTGTGTACAGTGTGTATATATATATATATAATATGAACTGAAGAAAATAAGGACCAGTAAATGCTTGGTAAATGTATTTATTTATAAAGTTCAAAAGTCAAGTTACCGACATATTTTAATCTTTAATATTCTCTTTTGCGCTCAACAGAAAAAAAGAAATTCCGAAATATGACAGAAACAAAATTGTGCTTGTGTGATTTGGTGGCTGCGTCCATGTTGTCATCCTCCCAAGTCATGATATCTTTCAGATTTCCTTCGAGTATGTCTTGCAGCAATAGCACAACACTGTTACATATGGGCGTTTTATTTTGTTGGGGGTTGTTAGTCTGAAGGGCAGTGTAGATGTGTGTGCTGACCCAGACGATGAGAATAGGTGACAACACAACGACTGTGCTCCAAATAAATGAGGGTTTCTTCACTCCCTCAGTTACTCATTACCCCCTCAGCTTGAGCTGATTGGCAGGCCTGCACCCGCAGAACTTACATCAGTCATTCATGAGGCCCCTCTAATACCTAATTCCACTTTTAGCTAATTTGGTAATAATTTCAGCTATTTTTAAGTAATAAATCACAGTATTTATTCCAAACCAACATCTATGACTTTCTTCTGTGGGGTGAACAAAAATGCATATAAATATTAAAGAATCTTCTCACAGCAATACTGCATATAAATATTTTCGATTATCGTCTTTTACCATATTAAAATCGATTGCTCAGGTCAATGCATAACGAACATACTATATGTACATATTTGGACACACAAGTATTATTCTGTACATCTGTATCTGGCAGGTTTATTTTTCAGGAAATAACAAGTAAAATCCACAATTTCCACCCATTTGACAGAAACAATTTGCCTTGTTTTGTGATGCAGGTCGCTGATTGGTCACTAGTCTCTGAAGGTTGTTAGAGGTCAACGCATTTATTTTTCACTCACCTTATTTGTCATCACAGGACACTTGAGAATAAAAAAGCAACACAACTGCAGATGCCAAGTGCTCGTAGGATGGGGTGCAGAAAACTGCCACCAGTCACTGGAGAGAATCAACAGACCCTCGTTGTGCTCATTTTGATTGGAGGAGACAAACAGTGAGGAAGGAAATGGGATTAAGCTGCTTGAATTCACATGAACAGGTAGTGTTTTTTTTGTTTAACAGATTGATTTGTGCTTCTTTTTCCATAAGCAGTTTGATGCAGTATTTCAGACACCCATGTTCACAGGTGAAGTATACAAGAACTGCTCGGTGATCTTGGCATTCATCAAGATACTTAAGCTCTTCTGCTCTTCATATCCGTGCCACTTTCTCAGCAAACCGTGACCTCCAAGACTGCTGGAAGAAACGGCCTACATCTAAACAATACAGCCACATTACAAAAATAAAGAGCGTCTTTGTAACCCACTGAAAGAGCTCTCATGGCAGACACTTTTAGTGCACTACATCAGTTTCCTTTCTCTTACCGCTTATTCTTGTGCATCTTCGAGCAAACATCACAAAACACACTTCTATCCGGGTGAATATACAGCGCACGTATCAACACAATCCCTCCGAGAGAGCTGGGGAAAAATAGATATTTAATTATGGATGATGAACAGGTAGAAATTTATGTTGTTTTTTTGAGTGTTTTTTTTTTTTTTCTTTCTTTTTTTGTGTGAAATTTGTAGCGTAGGCATGACTCAGCCACCTGTCGACTACGTTTCAGTCGCTCGCTTTGAAGAGAGAGGGGTTTATCTTACACAGGCACCATCTTCAGTTCAAATTAAGAGAGAGAGAGAGACACAATTATTTAAACCCTTGAAATCAGTCGTGAACACCCAGACAATGAATCACTATGTTGCATTGAGGAATGGAGCAGGGTTTCATATATTTAGAGAGTTTGTCGGTTTTTGCATCCTCTCCGAGCGAGTTATTGTGATGGGGAAGTCGAAACTCATGAATACACGCACGCTGTCCCAGTTCTGTGGTGCTGTGATTGGTTGCTTGATTTCAAAGTTAGAGAGCCAGCAGCAGGAAGGGGAGGAGCCACATTACCATGGCCAGGTGGGCCGCTGCAGGACTGGCGTCATAGAGATCAGGGGACGGGAGCGTGGAGTCGGCCCACAGTCTGTCTCTCTCGTTCATCTGCAGAACAAAAAGAGCAAATGAGAGCTATATATACAGGATATGCTGTTGATTGCGTCTGTCCTCTTCACTTAGTTATTTCATATTAAACTCTTTTATCATCTCATTATTTCCTTTGTATATTTAGTTCGGTCTTGTACAGGTATGGGTTCTAAAGAATAAAATGCAACCAGTTGCATTAGCGCATATGGTTACAAATATACAGTATATATTGTAAGACATACCAACTTTTAATAGTAAAGTACAGTAAATATGCATCCCATGCCTTTTGAAAAAAAGATGGAAGAGAAAAGAATGTGTGCCTGATTATAAATACAGGTTTAGTTGCATCATTAGCAAATGATTGATTCCAAAGAGCATGAAACACTCACAATTGAATTTTAAATATAAAACAAATTTGCCATTGTGTTGCAATGACCACTTAAATCTATATCCAGATCTTAAAATCTGGATTCTGATTGAAACCAATTGAAAACCACTGCATTAGACTTGCTAACTAACAAGCCAGTTTACAGCTGGTCTTCCAAACTCTGACAAATCTCCTCTAAAATCCTAAAATCAGGGTAAGCTTGGCCAGGCTGGGAAACGGACAGTAATCATGTAGGCTGGTTTACACTGTTTCTTTCAGCAGAAACACACATCTATGGCTTTGTTCTGACAGACATGAAAAGCATATCTGACTCCAATCCATTAGATGTTTGCACTCTGAACAGCAAAAAAAAGAGATCCCATTTTTACAAACCCAAACCATATCCATAATGTGATTTGAAATCCGATTAAAACGGTATACATTTTTTCCAAATGTGTCTCCAGTCTGGACATTCAGAATAGATTTTTTGCCGTTTTTGCGACACAATATGTATGCAGTGTCATACACAGTGCAAATCTGTGTTCGCTCAAAAGAAAGCTCTGACGTGAATGAATAGAGAACATGAATGATTGGATTTGCCATGTTTGAAATCTAGCAGGAACACAACAATTTAGATTTTCAATAGGTCCTAGAAGGTATCGGGATAGAGGCCTGTACCTGTGTGGGCATCTGTGGGCGGAGGATGTTCTGCTCTGTCTCCATGCCAGAACCAATGGTAGTAGTGGTGCTCTCGGTGCTGGTAACTAAGATCTGGTTGTATGTGTTTGTGTTGGAGCCTGGAGCTTGGTTGGTCGCAGATTTCAGGTCTGTGTCATTCCCGAAAGCCAGGATGGCATTCTCTGTTTGAAAGGAGGGGAGAGAATCAGATGAACACGTCTGGAATGCAGTCATGCCTCAGTTGGCTTTCTCTTTCAGACGTGTCTCCCTTTCAAAATGGGTTTGGATTTCGCCAGAATGCTTTCTTACAATAACAACAACCAGGACTGGCTTATATATAAATATATAAATTATCCAGCATAAATGTTGACGGAACAGCATTCAGAATCATAAACTCCATCTGATTCATGCTCTTAATATAGTTTGCTTCTATAGTAGAATATACATCCCTATATTACCAATCGGCTAATCCTGCCCTCCAGAAATATAAAAAAAACTCTAGTCTTTCTTAACGGTTTGGCACTCGTTCTTATTTCTTTTGCCTGTGTCCTCCATTTTCTTTCTTATCTTTTATTTCAGTGTGTTTTCCCTTGGGAAAGATTGGATGCATAAAATGGAGTGTGTGCTTGAGTGTGCCTCTGCGCGTGTGGGTTTGAAAGAAGTTTGATTACTTCTTGTATCTTGATGTTTAAAGCAAATCTTACCTGCACTAAAACACCTGTGTGTATTCATTTTGAAATATTCTTTACAGTCACCCATGCACTGGCAAAATTGCTTTCTATATTAAATCTAAATACAGATTTCCATTTACACTCCTCTTCATTTCCCCCTTTTTATTGCCTATATAGAGTGTATTTGAGACTTATAGTGACAGGCCATATGAATGATAATAATCTGAGCTGATTAATTTCCATTTGTCTAGTAGGTCACTTGTCTGAAATTACCGTGGCATGAAAGTCGCCTCAATTAAGACACAGCTGTGAGGACGGCATGGGATATAACTCCATATTTGAGTCTGATATCCCTTTTTGGAGCTAAGGAAAGGGTTGTGCGGAAAAATGAAGATTAGATTTATGAATGGTGAACAGTGGCATGGTTGAGTGAATTTTTTTTCTTAATTGAAACATTAATTGCTTAATCTTTGTGATCTTACAACGGTGACGAAGCTAGAGAGAGAAAGATAGTGACTGCCACAGAATGCTTTACACTGTGTATTATAGTGCCTCTTTAATATCATTAGTACAGTGTCCTTGTAAAGCATGCCACAGTGTGTCAAGAATATTTATAATGGATATTGCAGCTGTGGACCATGAGCATTTATTTTATCATTACTGTATATATTATTATGGTGTTTCTTTATATATTAATTACTGTAGCTTTATCTTTATATATTTTTTCGTCATTTTAGTACTTTCATTTAATATTTCACCCAAAAATTAAAAATCTGTCAGTAATTACTCACCCTCATATCTTTCCAAACCCATAAGACCTTCATTTATTTTCAGAACACAAATTACCCTTCATAGACAGCAAGGATATTACCATGATCAACACACAGAAACATAGCAAGGGCATCACTAAAGTAGTCCATGTGACATCAGGGGTTCAACCGTAATTTTTATGAAGCTAGGAGAATACTTGTTGTGCGAAAAGAAAAGCGTAACAGTCTTTGGCCATTTTGGAGAGTACCCCTGAACGTAATCAACATAATTAGCCTAATGAAGAATTGAATCCATTTTTTTCTTGGTGCACAAAAAGTACTCTCAAAGCTTCGAAAAATTACATTCTGGATCTTGATGGTTGTATCATTGCTGGAGAGTCAAAGAGCTCTCAGATGTCATCAAAAATATCTTAAGCCTCATTTACACTGGAGCATTTTCATTTTGAAATGCACAACTTTTGTTATGTTAATACCTGTCATTAAGACTAATCTGGAGTTTTCAACCCTAGAAGAGACTCTTTTAGTTTAGTTTGAAAATAAGGTTACATTTCAGTGTAAATGGACCAAAATGGAAACTTGGTGTGGCTGCCCACATTGTCTCTACTTGACCACTCTGTAAAAAAAATAACATGCTCATTATTGTACTCGTAGATATGTATGGGTAGATTCCCCATTCGCCTGTTCCACACAGACGCATCCACTATCTTAATAATAGCCATGGTTTTACCTGCATGTATGGTCATGTGACATGTATTTTAGGTTGTGTAATAGATAGAGATTTCTGAAATACAATGAAAACGCCAGTGTAGACGTGAATCGTTTTTATTTTAAAATACTGTTTTAAAACCAAAGCGCACTAGAGTCTTATGGGTTTGGAACGGGCTCTGTCAACATTTCTGTTTGAAACCTGCAATTGCTGTTCTATGCGGAATTATCATCTTTACATGGGTTGTGTACATCTTTGGATCTATGACCCACATAAGAATTTTCACCAGAAAACGTCATCTGAAAGTACCATGTCTGCCACTTTTGTTCCGACCAACTTAGAAAAAAAAGAACGTAATGTTATCAACATCAACATTGCATGACTACCTTTATTTAGTGTGTTATTAGTGTTATTAACCGATCTCTTTGATGCTCGTATTTCCCGCTGAAACCTTCCAGTACTCCTCAAATTCCAACACATTATTACAAGCTTACCTTTGTGAATCAGGCTAATGCCTCGTTCACACTAGCAGCGACTTCTGTCGCTGTACATCGCTAGAGGCTGGCGATGAGGTCGCTAGTGGGCGTTCTTATTAATGGTTTCTTAGTAACGTCATGGTTGACAGCCAATAGGTTTCTTGCCACCAAATACAAACATTTTGGAGGCAAATCACTAAATATAATATAAATATACA
>JAUMHR010000063.1:6993826-7007406 GCA_032361145.1 Enteromius fasciolatus | reverse complement strand
CTATACCGTATGTAATTTTCCATTTACGGTTAATGTATCCAGCTTTAAAATGATTATTCACCTGTTCTGTAAAGCAATTTTGCATTGCAATTCATTTTAATGAACCAGGTTGACAAGGTTTATAATGTGCCATTTTCACATTGTTCTATTTGAATACTTTTAACATGCTATTGTTAATTTGCACCTGTGATCTGTGATATCTTATTTACCAGATTTGTATATCAGAATGAGACAGACCTTAAGATATATACCTATGAGCAAACATCAGATAGTTTGACAGAGCGCTGAGATTGAAATGAAAAATCGTCTCCGTCTCTATGCCTCCTCACTCTCTTTTTGATTAGCGATGGTGTTTTTTATGCTAAACAAGGGGAATTTGGTTCGGCTGGTTATTGATTGGATAAAGGAATCAAATGAAACGTAGAGGAGCTCATAATGATGGAGCGAGTGGAGCAGAGGAATGCTGATGACTCTCTGCTGGGCTCTGAGGAGCCTAAAGAAACTGCTGTCAGATCAGATCTCGCAGCAGGCCTCAGATGGATCAATCAAGAGTCCAGCCTTTAAATCCGAGTGACTCCCTATTGCACACACTTGCCTGTGTAAATCCGGGAACGTGCACTGCGGGTCTCTCTCAGTCCAGTTTGATTTGTCTCATTGTGACTGAGTTGCGTCAGTCGCACAGCCTTGTCATCCTGTAGCCTTGAAACACTAATTGGAGTCACACACGCCATCCCCACCACCTCAAATCTGTAATGATTGTTTCTGAATGAAACAGGACCGAACCTTAGTGCTTCCACCCACAGCGCTCAGAAGCAGTAACAGTTTTTTGCTGTTATAATTAATCAATGATTGTTTAATTATGAGTCATTTAGTTCCATTTGCGGACCAACAAGTGGAACAAGCAGGTTGCATGCAAACTTTAAAGTTGTATTTACTCAATTACTTTTAACCTAATGGCACCTAATGGGGCAATTAATGTAAATTCTTAAGGCCTCTAAATATCAGCGTGATCATACAGTAACTTTGCTGAGTAACCTGTTGTACGCAATCTACTAGTTGTCTTTTGTCGCGTCTCTGAAAATCTATACTTTTTAGCAAGCAAGTCAAAGTCCTCTTAGTATAATTGTAAAACTCCCCTTTAAATTGTGGCACGTCTTTTTGGCTGTGATTATTTTTGTAAATGTAAGAATAACTCTTATAGATCAAGAATATTTACTGTATTGGAGCAACTTGGGTTTACTTAATTATAAAAGTGTGCTAAAATGCAAATATCTGATACCTCAGGCTTTTGAGGAACAATAATTTGTCTCTCAATCATCAGGGTATTGCATTTCATTAAAAAGTTTTGCCCCTAAAATAAAAAAATGCAAAGCTTTGATCTGAAAACTAAACACTGAAATATGGTATTATGCTAAGATATATAGTGACAACTAATTTTGTATACGCATTTTATGCAACATAGTCTCATAAACATATACCTCTGTGCATTTTTTGTGCAACACCGCTTTAACGTGACTTGCTGCTTGTGTTTCAAAGAGAAATGTTCACTAAGTGGCACAGTTTCAATACGTGAACCCTGGCATATCTTTATTACATTGATATAGGTATGTATTGCTGTATTTTTATTATGTTAAATATCTGGGGACTACCGCTAAAAGCTAATGATCTGTTGTGTTGGAAATATGCCCTACACCAAATCCTATAGTGTTAACAAATGCAAAACTGATATAAAAACGCATTTGTTGATGCAACCGTGCCATTCCAGCTACCTTTTTTCTCCTCCTTACCTCTCAAGTATGTCTCTGTACTCTGTGTACTAGTACACAAACCTACTGTCTATGTTGGCAAAACAGTATTTAGTCAGCCACCAATTGCGCAAGTTCTCCCACTTAAAAAAGATGAGAGGCCTGTCATTTTCATCATAGGTACCTCAATTACGAGAGACAAAATGAGAAAAAATCCAGAAAAATGGCATTGTAGGATTTTTAAAGAATTTGCAAATTATGGTAGAAAATATTTAATTATTAATATTTGTTTGTTCAATAACCAAATTTAATCGCAATACTTTGTTATATACCCTTTGTTGGCAATGACAGATCGAGGGAGATTATCAGTGGTCTTGAATGTCTTCCATTTTCTAATAATTGCTCCCACAGTAGATTTCTTCACACCAAGCTGCTTACCTGCAGATTCAGTCTTCCCAGTCTGGTGAAGGTCTTTGTTTCTGGTGTCCTTTGACAGTTCTTTGGTCTCGGCCATAGTGGAGTTTGGAGAGTGACTGTTTGAGGTTGTGGACAGGTGTCTTTTATACCGACAACGAGTTGCCATTAATACAGGTAACAAGTGGAGGACAGAGGAGCCTCTTAAAGAAGTTACAGGTCTGTGAAAGCCAGAAATCTTGCTTGTTTGTAGGTGACCAAATACTTATTTTACAGAGGAATTTACCAATTCATTAATAAAAAATCCTACAATGTGATTCTCATTTTGTCTCTCATAGTTGAGGTACCTATGATGAAAATTTCAGACCTCTCTTATCTTTTTAAGTGGGAGAACTTGCACAATTGGTGGCTGACTAAATACCTTTTTGCCAAACTGTATATATATATATATATATATATGTATATATTGTTTTGAAGTCATAACATGATATTCTTCAAGTAAATGTATGAAAAGTATGCTTTATTAATCGAAACTCTGTACATTTCTTAACAAAATCCAATAATCAACTAATTTACCTAAGCTAAGAGTTAGACAATATGCCAACTAAGCAGCCGACTGCACAAAGACTCTATTTTATTGAACTTCTGAAGAAAGGCCCAGAAAGATCAATGTAATAATAATGAGCAGGATGAAGCCAGCATTACTGCACTGACACCAAAACCAGCCAGTGTCAGCCGTGACACCGCGGGTTAAGACCGGTAGAGTCTCCAACAGTGACTTTACTGTTGATTAAAAACTACACTGCTATTGAGTCATCGAAGAGGTAGGAGGGTAATGTTTATCGATGCTAGAAAGTTACTGAACCAGCGTTGCAGATAATGTCGATATTGAGAGATTTTTAAAACAGCGGCAGCTCCGTTTCCTAACTTGAGAGCTCATTATCGAGTCTTCGTCAGGGTCAGTGGTCTAGGAGGAGAGTGTCGCTCATTAACGAATGATTTACTCTGGAGTTGTTTGAAGAATAGGCAGATAGTGTCAAGAGAGTGGCTTATGTACTTTCCCCATTATAAGGACGTGTTGTTTCTCCTTGTAAACTTGTTTTTTCCCCTCTCAAAATCCTGAAGGTTGAAAGGAAGTGAACTGGATGCTTTTATGACCAGAGGACAAGAATCTCTTAATCCATCCATGACTGCTGATCAGATATCCAGGATGACCTGACAGTTGATTGGGAGGAGTATTGACAGAAGGACTGACAGTGCTGTTCTAATGAGAGAGCGGGTCAGTCTTCCTGAAACATGAAACCTGCATATGATGTAAACTGGCAGTATCACAACACAAAATGCTTCACATGCATGTGGGGAAAAATGCATGTCAAGGAAAAGGAAAAAATCATTTAAAAGTGTGTGCCACATTCTTAGACATATAATATGTATATGTTTAATCATTTTGCATGTCCATTAATCCGTTTTGCATGTCCAAATCCAATCATCCAACTATATAGGGTGCTATGTAGGGTCGTGGAGCTGGAGCAGTTTTTCGCCGTAGGCAGGGAATCACCTTGGAAGGATAGCCAGTCCATCACAGGGAGAACCAGTTTTAACAGAACAGCTTTACTGCCCCCTGTCCCCCCAAGAAATAATAATTAATATTCTTTTAGGCAGTTTGCTCCTATTTATTCCTATGCACATGCTTATAAGATGTAGGGTTGTTCGAACAAGTTAAGGTTTTCTGTTCAAGAATTTTACTCTTAACCGAAAAACTGGAAAACACAGATTGTCTGATTTACTCAATCAAACTATTTTTGGTCTACATGTCAAAATTGCATTTCTCTTCTAAACTTGATTTCAAATAACGTAATCCTCTAAATTGTGCAACGAATTAGAAGATTAAGTTATGTAGGCTGGATGTGAACCAATCAAGTGTTCATAAATGATTGTTGAAAATGATGCTGACATCACTGGAGTTCCCAGCACGCTTTCACAAGGGACTTAATGAAGAGAGTAAAATTGTTGAAATTAGATATGATTTTGAGTAAGATGAGGGACTTGATAGTGTTGAATGTTTCATTATGTTGGGATGTAGAACCATTGTGGTCATAAGCGGTGCGGTACAGGATAAGGACATATAATGAGGTTTATGTTGCTTTGCTGAAAGGATATTGTCACAACTACATGGACTTTGAGTTTTCACCGTTCCTGCCAGTTTGTTTGTTGTCATAGTTTCTGATTTGAGTTCTTCATTGAGTTCAGATGTGTCTGATTAACTATCCTCGTTTGGTTTGTGCATTTAAGCTCCTGTCTGTTCAATTGAGTCTGATCTTGAGTACTTTTTTTGTGCTACTCTAGATTTTCTAAATTAAAGACTTTGAAACCATCATCTTATTCGTCACTGTGTTTAAGTCACAGTAGCTGTGACAGATGTGTAATATTTAGCAGTTTGCTTGCTAATGTGTGCTATTGCTCGCTCATTCGTAACTAGTACAGTGTTATAATTTAGTGATGAGACACCAAAATATATTAAACTAAATAAATGAATCTTGTCAGAGAGCCATATAAAATCACTTTGACGCTACTTAATTGGAACGTTTAAAAATAACTTCATTCCGTGATGTTAAAGTTATGTTTGTGTAACTTAATTGATTTATAGAACCAGTTTACATGTGCATGATTAAATTATGTAAATGTAACACATATTTTATTCGTTATAATATTACTACACTGTATCACAGAGACATGTTTGACTTTACACAATAAAAAAAAAAAAATTAAAATGACATCATACAAATGTAAAGACCATTTTTGTGCATTTTTAATGTATTTTTTAATAATTTATTCTATGTGGATCAAAGATATATTTTTTACATTTGTTTTTAACCCCCTTGGCATATTTTCCCCTTTTTATGCATTGTTAAACAAAGTTTCTTTTTTATATATTCTTTGAAAACTATTACATGCTATTTTGCTTAGATATTGTTTCTGGAGAATGACATCAAAATACTGGCTGAGAAATGATTTTGCAGTATAATCCCACAAGGCTCTATATAAGGTGAGTGTGTAGATGTGTCTAGCTGAGAATCCATACATGGATGGAGAGTCCAATCTCATGTAGCCGCCAAGCGACTGAGCTGTTAAATAGGTCGACAATGTAGGTCAGGTGTCCTCTTAATACGAGCATGTCTGTGCTTCAAAATTTGGATACTACACCTGCCAGCCCAACTTCCTACACGAAAAAGAATTGCAGTTTATTTTTCTTTACCATTGTTTTCCTGTCACACCATTTGCAGTGTCTGCGAGAGTAGGTGTCTACATGTGTGTGGGCATGCTTTCACGTCTCTCTGTGTGTGTACGTGCATGAACGTCCACGTCTCAGGAGACCATGCCAGTTGTAGGAGAAATTACACTGCCTGTCAGAAACTCAGACACATTCACTCACAAGCTCTATTTACACAGATAGACACAGTACGGATGAATCTGTCATAAAGCTGTGTTCCCATCATCCCCCCTCCTCTGCATCAGGTTCAGACGGGAAATGCAACATCCCAAGCACGGGGAAAGCAGCAATTAGCTCCGTCTGATGGGCACTGCTGGGACTCTTAAACACAGGCTCCGAACAGCCTCGATAGATCTTTTCAAGGTAGCATGCTTGTTTGCAGGCGTGTATGTTTGCATTCCCCGTGCGTGTTCAGAGTGATTATTTTTCAGTCTGAAGAACGAGGCCTGCCAGAAACGGAAGAGAAGACAGTTATGTTGAAATGACACAAGCTGCAAATTGCAATCAACTTTTCCATCATGTCTCAAAAGCAGACGTTTGAAAGCAGAAGCGACATCCTCAAGGAGAAAAAAAAGCATGGAGCGAAAAGAGCTGGTGAGGAGCAGAGGACATGCACAGATCTGGATTTAAATGCGAACCGTTCCTCTGCTTCACCGCTTTTAAGAAAGAAAAGATCAAGCTCTTTACAGTGTGTCCACACACACACACACACACACTAAGGATTTGTTTGTGTGTAAATAAAATTGCATATTAAAGGTTTTATCAGTGCCACAGCTCAGTGCCACAACGGACATGGCTGAGATGCTTCATTCACGGTGTGAAAAGGGTTTAACTCAGCTTGCTCATTAAACCTCCTCCACGTCTCTAAATGCACACACACACACATGCACACAAATAAACAAGACTCATTGTGTGAGAGCTGAATACGAATCAATGTGCTCAGACTGTGAAGATATGTGTTGTGGTAGTGGTGCTGTGGGGCAGATTAGATTACATCAGGTTTCGCTTAACCTGATCAGAATGGCTGTTTCATGTGAGATGTTTGTGTAATTACTCAAGCTCACACACATTTTTCTGCCAATTTTTTTTGTTTTGTTTTAAATTGAAAATTTGATTTAAAGCACTGTTAAGATCAAAATGTTCTAAAATAGGATAAAATCAAAGAAAATCACCTCATTACTGGGTATTTCTTGCAACAGAAAGCCTTTCTTGCAACAGAAATGTGCAGTTCACATGTACAAAGCAAATAGGAAGAGAACTGATACTATCTCAATCAGGAAATAATAGTACATAATGTGGGCCACTCTGAGACTGCAATCACTGTTGTTTTGATAGTATTTTCCAGTCTTATCTAATCAATGCTAATGTCTTTAGACTGACTTGCAATGACTTATTACAGCAAATATATTATGGTGACCATGATCAAAAGGGGTCACAGTTCTAAAACAGTGATTCACTTCGAAATGTTTTGATAAAGATATTTTTGTGATCTTGTTTTGATGAAATTAATATTACAGCTCAAAGGCTGGTAAGATTTTTACAAATGTTTTTAAAAGAAGGCTGCATTTATTTGATCAAACTGCATTTAAAAACCCGAAAGAATAAATCTTTTAAAAATTGTAATGTATCCCTATGTTTTTTCCCAGTTTTCAGTGTCACATTCAGAAATCATGGCTAATTTGCTGATTAAGAACTATTCCTGATTATTATTAATGTTGAAAAGTCGTGCTGCTTAATTTTTAAATCAAAAGTTCAGGAGAACAGCATTTATTTAAAATTGAAATCTTTTGTAGCATTATACAGGCATTTTAATGCACAAATGTTAAAGAAAGCCTTAAGGTGGACATTTTTTGGACATATGTGTGCTAAAAATCTTACTTCCAGGTTTGTACAAGTTTTTTTCGAGCCATTATATTAATGAAGTAGTCGAGGATGGAACTCCTTATATGGGCATTTCTCCCAGTAGCACGCGCCCGCCCGGCACTCTTTAGTTCCGCCCACACAGCCAGGAGCTCGGCTTTTTTTGGGAAAAGAATCGTAAAGCTGTCTCTTTCTTTTATAAATCTAATAAAATTTAAGACTTTTTAGAGACATGAAGGATGCGGTCCTACTATATAACCAGGGCTCTCAAGTCTCACGGATTCATCGTGAGAGACACGCATTTCAGCTAACTTAGCTAACAAGCTATCACACCACACCATGTATTTCTCACGCTGAAAAGTACGATAGAGATGACGATAACTTTTATATACAATTAATAGACGAGGCGTAAGCATACGATGTTACGTTCTCTGCCGAGTTCATAACTACCAGCCAATGAGGAATGAGAATTTGTGGTTTCCGGTTAAACTACGTGATCCCGCCAAGTGCCAGCTTGCCAGGAAGTTCGTTACTACACAACATGGCTGCGCGCACGCACACACGAAGTGGAATTTGAAAGAGCAATAAAGTGGAAAGCGGTAGGTAATCCCTTCATTATTTATTTATGTGTATTATTATTATTTTTTTATTTTTAACGATTCCTGGAAGAAATCAGTTGCCTGTGATCGAAGATAGTGTGAACTGCTGCTGGGAAAAAATGCCAAATTCATACTAAATTATTACTAAAGTAGTTAAAAACTCTCCAACTGCTTTTTAGCAAGAAGCTTCAGCTTAGCGTTTGCTTCCTGAAACGAAGGACATTATATATATATATATATATGTGTATTTTTGAAATTAATAAAACTATTTTATTTGGATGAATTTGTCTCTATTATCAGATTTACCAATTGTTATAATTCATATTTGTGCTGATCATTTATGAACAATGTCTGCATACTGTAAGTAAAATGAAACTGCTAGCAATAACTTCAGAGAATTGAGTGGGCCAGAGGGGCTGCTGTGTAAATATTTTTGTTGGCTCCTCACCTATAGCAGATAAAATCAAACTTTTGCAAAAACGTGAGAGCCCTGATGTAGCTACTCAAGATTAACGTGAGATTGGCCAAACCTACCTGTTTTAGGTGCCCCCAGCTACAGTTTGAAATATTTCCACCCACAATATTAACCGATTGTGAATCATTCCATGATTGGTTGTTTAAATAATATTGGTGTAAATAATATGCAGGGTAATATGAGCTTAAAGGAACATACTTCATATTAATGAGCCTTTAAAGCTAGAAAAAGGTTGGATAAACCTGCTTTAAACATTTATTGAGGAGTCTTCTCTTGCCTCTGATGAGTAATATTCACCACTGTGATTTGGTTATCGCACCAGATTGAACTCATGTGGGTCAGTGAGGTGGAAAGCATTAAAATTAATTTGTGAGTAGTAAGTCTGAGCTTCATCACATAAATTTTTATAATCTCTCAGACAGGAGTATTCCTCTCGATGCCTCTCCCGGCAGCTCTGAGCCGTGTACTCGCTTTCCCCATCTCACATTGGTTCTGGCAGGTGTCTTCCTTTGTATGGCAGGGCATGGTATTCATATTTCATATTACACTTGGTTTGTAATTTCTTTTCCTTCCCACTTCATTTGACTCTGTGTGAGATTCAGTCTCTTTAGCCCCATATGCTGCCCTCTGGATTATTAAATGAAAATGCATAGCGGAAATATTGAATCTAGGCAAACTCTGTCAGTCTGTTTTTCGCACTCTTTCAATATCTCCTGCTTTCTGTCTCTATCTGTCAAATATGGATGCTGGCAATCTCTCTGCTGCTCTGAGGACACCCACAGAGACAGAAGCTGATTCCTGTCTCTGGCAATGCTGTGGAAGCAGGTTTCTGTGTGTGTGTTTGTGTGACTAAGATACACAGCCCGGCGTGTGTACAGACAGACCAATGTCCTTGTTGTAATGTCCTACTTTAAGAGTAAAACGACAATATGTCTAACTAATATGTCCAACTTAACTGCCACATTTCTATCAATGTTGTGGGTCTTTTTTGTTGTTGTTAAGAAAATGAGACCACTTAACCAAATCCACAGAATGAGTCACAGCGGGTGTTTTATCGGATGCAAGTGTGTTAAAACTGAAATTGCAGGGATTTAAACAACCTCACAGAGCTGTTTGTTTGTGTCAAAGCTGTGGCCCACTGGGTAATTCTTTTATGTCACATAAAGAGAGCTGTTGTATTTGAGTTTGAATGTCCCGATCCTCATGCTTTGCTAATTAGGTCTAGTTTGTACTACAGTTAAAGAGAAATTTGTCGTCATTCACTCATTGTCCCAAACTTGTATGACTTTCTTTCTTCTGTGGAACATAAATTAAGGTATTTCACAAAATGTGTACTTTTCGTCTGTACAATGGAAGTCAGTAGTCCTTTTTGGAGGAGATTAGTTCCTATAAGTTGCTGTTCTTATCACGCGTCTATTTTTATGTTCCTTTTAGGATGGGACATAGCATCCCAAAGGCAAGAGTGTGTGTTTTCTAGAGGTGGCTCTTACAGAAGATCATTTGCTGTGGCGTGCATCTTTTGTGCCAGTCATAAAGTTTTTGATGCTTAGCTCTCTTTAATTTATTTTATTATATTACTTTTTCATCTGATGCAGTCCATATTGAAAGCGGCAGTGTGATGAAGATAAGTGTTCAGATTGTAGCTCAGGTTAGTCAAAAACAAAGCACTGTCAGCAATCAAAGACATTCACATTCAAACAGGATTACATTTCTCATGGGCAATTGAGTTTGCTGAAAAATAGTAAGTCATTTGCAATGGAATTTTTTTTGTGGAGGTTGTGTGACGAAAAACACAGACTTGGTTGATTTGGACAGGATTAAAATCTCAAAGTAAATCTTTAGCCCAATTCAGGCGGTAATTGTTTCTCATGGGAACATGTGTAAAATACATTTGCATGAATAAAACTCATGCATTTGGATGAAAATTTATTCTCGGTGGAGGAGTAAATTCTGTGATCCTACAAACCCGGAACCACGCTTCTCACATGGTCAGTCACATCTTCATTTATTTATTTATTATTCATTCAGATGTCCTATTTAATAATAGGAATTGGTTTTAATGGTGTTCTATCTTGCATTTTATGTCTCAAAATGATAGTTAAATATGTATATTTAAGTATAATTAAATAAACACTTTTATTATTGCTTACACACTGTAATAATGGCCCATTTTAAAGCTTTACATGATTGTGTTCTCTTTGTTTCTTCTTCTTTTTTGTCTTACTACAGCTCTCTCTCTGGAGCAGTGCCATTATAAGTTATATTTCAGTAAAAAATGTTCATATTGTATATAAAATGCATACACATTATTACCTTAAAGTACAACAGCTAGTATACAGTGCTTAGCAGTGGTCAAAAAGGATTTACAAAAACAACTTTTGGATTGATCCCTACACTCTAAAAAAGGTTTACAACTGTACCTTTTAAGATACGAGTTGACTGGCCATCACTGGCCCTGAATGTTACAATTTTGCACTGTGTTGTATCTTTAAAACATTTTTTGGGTACATAATTGAACTCTATGGACCTACTGTGTACCTTTTAAATGTACCATTATATGTTTTGTTCTCCTAGGAACACAATTGTACCTCCGCTGAACCATTTTTCTGACAGTGTTCTTGTAATATCACAGGTATGGATTTGGACTACCTTAGTGGAGAAAAAAGAAAGAAAAAAACAACAACTGTAATTTGCCTGGGATTTTTACATGGGTAGAAGGGGAAAAACACTGATATTCTGGATTCGGGAAAGGCAAATCAAATGAACAACTATGTCCTTTAAATTTTAAAATCACCCCATAGTGAAATGTCCCCAAAAGAAACAAACAAAGTTTCAAAAGTCCTCTGGGAAAACTAGCTCCATCTGAGGTTTAATTTTAAAAGGTTACCAACATTCCTCAAAACATCTTCTTTTTGACACATCTTCCAAACTTTCTTTTTGACACATCTAACCTGGTCTGAGAACCATTAAAGCCTTTTTTTTATTAAAATTAGTTGAGATAATACGCTTTAAGTGCATTACACTGTGTATTTCTGGCGTGTGCACATTCCTCTGGGATTTTACTTTGCAGCTTTTAAAATTGATGTGACAATCTTATCTCTTGTACAACACCCCAGGTGTGGGTTGGTTCAGGGTGTAGGTTACGTACCTTTCAACCTAACCAGCATAATTAGCAAGCAAAGTGTGAGAAACAAAGCAAGCTGAACTAATTCTATTAGGCAGCCAGTGCTGCCAATTACCCTGCATGAGAGACCTTATTAGACCACACCTGCCCCTCCCTCTTGCTCTTCCTCTTTTATCTGAGATATTACACAAGGCCCTAATAGTGCATCAAAAACATCTTTAAGGGTCTTTGAAAACTAGGACGTGAGCCAGTGCTGGGAAGTCTTTTGTTGTTAAGACAACAGCAAATCAGATTTGATTGCATGTCAGCACACTAATTTGTGTATCTGTGCATCTAGGTGGCATCTCGTCGTTCCAGCTGTATTAATGACAATGGTCTGATTCCAACGAGCCTTGCTTGACAGAGCGTAACTCACATAATGTGGAAGGCTGACAACACAAAGACTGTGATCGCGAACATCTCTTCAAAGTTCCCAGATCAACTGAAGCTGCGTGCTGCAGCTCATCGTGTTTGATATGCACAATGCGGTCTTAACAGCTAGTTCTCCTGTGTAGCTCTGATGTGGGATTTCTTTTGCTAGTTTGCAACGAAAGGGCAGAAGTTTATGCTCTGAGAGGTGATCGAGTCGTGGAGGAGCTGTCTGAAACAGCCTGAGCTGTTAGAGATGGACACGGGGTGCAGAACTGCCACGCTTGGACTAGATTTTCAGACCTGGATGTGGACAGGCGGAGAGAGAGATGGTGTAGAGGTAAAGTTGTTGAGTGTTCTTGACATACTCCATCAACAGATGTCACTTTTCATGGGCATCATGGTTAGTAGTGGAAATGCTCCTGCAGCATATCCACATACACGTATACACAAACAGTTCTGACCTGTTCACACCAAGGACAATAACTAACTGCAAAGTTTTAATGATTGTTCCAATGCTGTGAGAACAGGAATGTCCAGACGGTAACAACACAGACAAACAATACTGCAAAGCAGTGCTTTGCTTTCAGAATGATTTGTTCCAGATTGTAAAGAGGGAGTCAGAATCCACCTGAATTCACAAACTTTAAGCATTTAAGATCAGTGCATTTTCGCCCACTTGTATTGACGCTTATGCAGCTATTGCTATAGCTATCATTCTTGGTGTGGTGTTTTTAGCTTCTGTGTTGAATCAGTAAATCACTTTTCTTTACATACACCTGAATATAGCTTTCTTGGGAACACAAACGCATAAATACACTGTAATTTGCCATGATTTTGCCTACTGTTGACTATTAGATATACAGTATATTACTCTTGAGATCTTCTAAAACCCTGTCCCAAGTAATACACGATGTGGACTTGTGGTCCCATTGCATTTGTCTGCACATGTCTGTGAAGTCCACAAGACTGTAGGGTGTTGTATTTTTCATTTTACGACTCAAATGGGTGCTCACAAATAGCCCCTTTGTGGCCACTGGTGCTGACAGACTGTGATAATAAGTGTGGATTCATAGGTGTGGATGACAGAAGGTCTTAAAACAGTATCTAATACAATATTAACTCACTTTCATTGAGTTTACAATGTTACAGTATTAGACCGTGACAAGAGACCATCTTTGAGTAAATCATAACATCAGATTTATTTAAAACTCTCTAATTTATTAAAGAACTAAACATGTCATTGAATCGTTCACTGATTTGTTCAAAAACACAAATTCATGGAAGGAAGAAGTGCCACTGTGTTGACGTGCAACTGATGTGTTTTTCTTTAGTAACCAATAAACAATCATGAAAGTGCATATAAATAGCATGCCACATAAAAATGTGGTATAGATGGGCAAAAATGGACTTTGGTGTGTGTATGTTATGCATTTGTAGGATTAGGGTTGTGGAGTAGATGCGTATCATATGCACCTGACAACTGTGTATTACGTATATGCATGCCAAAATACTTTTTGCATATTAATACCACAAGTTTTTGGTTTTTATTTGGTGTACTGTTTTTACGACTTTTCCTGAGACTGGACTCTTCTTTCAGCCGATTTGGATGTTATCACGCGATTCGAATGGGCCGTTTTCAGTCGTTATCAGCCCATTCATATGGGTCAGTAGGGACCTGCTG
>JAUMHR010000063.1:6970082-6980238 GCA_032361145.1 Enteromius fasciolatus | reverse complement strand
TACTTACCGATTGAGAGCCTGCTTGACTTTTGTTGATCCTTTGTCACTGCACTGAAAGTTTGATGGCTGATGTGATTCATTTATGTTTGAGCACAAAATAAACTCACCTCAATTGAATCCCGCTTGTCAGTAGTCTCTGAGCGTGACAGTACCTTTGATAATGCAACCAAACTAGCTAGTTTTCTTCCAATGAATAAAAATATTGAATGTTTTATCGAACACATTTTTTATTGATATCAATCACGTGTCTATCGCGATACAAATTGTTATTGTTTTATCGCCCAGTCCTATACAGCAGGTTTACTTTATGAGGCCAAACTCGGAAACTTAGATATCACAATTAGTTCCCCAGTTATACATGACTTTAAAAATATTTACGGTAAATCTGATAGCATGAGAGGGCAGCACTAGCTCGAAACCCTTATCAATACTGTCAGTCACATCACATCGCCTTTTTTTGGGTGGACTTATATTTATCTCTGTCAGCTGTTTTTGATGTCACAGAGTTATGGCATATGGCATTTACGACTTGATTGAATGGCTCAAAAATGTCTGTAGTCCCATGAGCAAAGATGGCAGATTTGAAATTGCATTCTTTCATTGGTTTCTTCCACTAAGATGAATCGGGTTAGTAGGGCATGGCTTTCCTCTGATATTACAGACCTCCTTGATTTCTCACTTCCCTTTATTTCTTTTAGCACACGCTTTTTGATGCTGTGCTAAAATGTGGCGAGTGTTTTTAGCAGTGCTGGAGAAAAAAGATCAATTAAATCTCCACCATTTAGCAGCTACTGGGAAACTCTGGCTCATTTAGACACAACTGAGGATTGTCCTTCAAACGCTCTGTGATAGAGCTATCTAACACGCACACAGCCCGGCTGTGACAACAGCATGGGACAAAAGCCAGCAGAGGGCTTAGAGTGACAATAGAGAGGAGCGAAGGCGACAGTCTCCTTGTGACGATGTCATATGACAGTCTTGTAATGATGATGTCGCCTGACAGGACCCCTGCGTGAGATACTGAGAGGCAGCATGCTGACACAGGAGTCATAATGTAATGGATTACTGCTCTGTGTGTGTGTTTACAGAAGGTCCTTCTTACGGTTTCATACTACTGTGAAGCCTCTAGATCTGTTGTGACCTCTTTTTAGCATCAGTAGCATATTTGTGTTTAGCATTTGTTAAAAAATGCGAATGAATTCATGCATTGCTCTTCAACTCATTAGAACCAGCGTGAAGTGGAGTGGGATTGGCTTACAGCTGCGTTAACGGACGTAAACACATCTTTTAGATTCATTAGCAGATGTGCAAGTGTCCGATGAGCAAGTCTCCTCTGTCATAACTGGATTTCACCATGGCAACGAATCCAGGTCAGGTAAGAGTGCTAAACCCAAGACGGATTGTGCCTGGTGTGCATCTGAAAGTGTGTGTGGGAATATGAGAACCACTGTGGTCCACCTTGAGAACTGATTCTGATTCAGTAGGTGTCTATGAGGCATGGTTAAACATGCAGAGAGAGAAAGATGTTAAGAAGGACAGAGACTGAAGTCTAAAACAACTTTTTTTTTTGACAGGTAAAAACTTTTTGAAGATGCTATTAATCCAAGCAATAATCTAAAAACTAAGTATAAATTACTGTCATTCTGCAAATGTTTGCTGGTGAAATCCAGTCATTTGGTCGTATGGTGGTGACACTTTATTTTAATAGTTAATTTTAAACACTCTACTAACTATGAGTAACTTTGTAACTACATATCAACTAATTCTCAATTTGCAATGTGTGCAATTACTAACTCTCAGAGTAGACTGTTAGGGTATAGTTTGGGGTTAGTAGAATCAGTTGACACATACTTGCAAAGTATCTTATAATCAGTGTGTTGTATGTTGTGGAGCATGTCCTGATATTGCTAAGTTCAATGTTTCCCTAAATCCACTTGTTTTGTTGACCCTGGAACAATATTTTAAAGCAAAAATATAGTCTTTGGCCATATCTCTACACCTAAACCTAACCTTACCAATGAGTAATGCCTAAAATCCCTGGTCACATTTTGGCTATTAACAAACCATTTACTTTTTCCTCTGTAAACTCCTAATTTGCTGCTTATTTATAGTTATTAATGGATTGGGTAAGTTTAGGAATGTATAATATGGTCATGCAGAATATATGATTTACTAATAAACAGCCAATATGCTAATAAGCACCTAATAATGAGAACAGATCCCTGCACTGAAGTGTTACCTTAACTTCTATAATAATGAGTGTTTACATTTTGTATCTCCTTTTTTCCCCTTATGTTCAAGACGACAACATGATTATATAAGTCCCTTTTTCCTCACTAGGTACTATGCTACACAGAACCCATATTGAAGTTGGAATAAAGCACGTCTAAAAATTGGCTTTCAAATGTTTATCAGTTCAAAACGATTGATGACAGTCATGCTCAGATGTGTTTAAGCAGCATACTGGTCTGATAAGTGATCAAGTACTTTAAAGCGCTTCACATTTTATCCACTGTAAAAGCTGCACCTCATCCAGGAGGATGCATGAGAATATGAGAGCTGAATATATACAAATAAGAATCGAAATATTGCCAGACTTGGATGCACCTCAAAGCTCACGCCATTATCTATCATCACCTCAACGTCAGCGCTACCCAATGCATTCGGTTGCAGCGGTGAGATTTAGGAGAGAGGTAAGAGTTTTCATTGTTGCCTATAGCAGCCAAAGAGAAATCAATTTGCTTTGAATAATGTTTTCACTTGTCGACTGTTTGGTGCAGAACAGGTACTTGACTGGTCGATTACAGAGATCAGGTAAAAGAGACTGAATAGATTTGTTGTAGATATCAGTCGAGCACATGACAGATTACTGATAATACAAGACTTGCAGAAGCTACTGAAGAAACCAGAGGATCTCAGTATCATTTTTGTGTACAAACCTTTGTATTTGAATATATTGTAAGTTGTCATTTATTCCTGTAATAGCCAAGTTGAAATTTCAGCAGTGTCAGATGATCCTTCTAAAACCATTTTAATATGCTGATTTGCAAAACACAATGAAAGTTGAAAAAAAAAAAAAAAGAGTACTATGCCTTTTATCCCTTATGACTTGCATTGCATTCAGGGTTTACTTTTTTAAATTCGTTTTTGCATTCCATGCGAATCAAGCTAACGACCTTTGCATTGCTAGCTCCATGCTCTAGTCTAGTGTTTGAGCTACAGAAACGCTGTTCTCCAGTTAAACCTTCTAGTGAGGCTGGCCAACTATCATGTTTTCTCTGGTGTTCTGTCAAGACCTTCTTGCAAGTTTAACTATACAAAGCCATGAGTACATGAGGGTATATATGGTGTTCTTTTGTTGTTGTAATACAGCAGAATTTGCAGCTGAGCAGAGAAGGCAGCTTGCTCCTATAGCCCTAAGACCTTATCTCATTACAGAGTGCTTCCTTCCCTCTATGGAGATCTATGTCTCCTCTCTGTCAATGAGAGTAATGGCTTTCAAAATGAATTGTTAAAGGAGTATGGGAACAATAAATGTAGAGGACGAGTGCATGTTTTGGCAGAAGCAATCCATTTCAACCATTTTGCAAACTCCTGATACACTTAAATACTGAATTAGACCCTACTCCTTAAAACCAAATCAGCCAATCCAATGTCACCAACATATAAAAGGTAAGGAGTGGTTTCTGATTCAAATCGAGTCTTAAAATAATCAATGTTTGTGAATGAGACAATGACAATTATAGGCATGATGCATGCGTTTAATGGTAGGCATTTATATATATATATCATCACATTAATGCAAACTCACAGATCAGGCAGACTTTGTTTGTTCTTTGCCATGGTGCTGCAGATTCAGCTACTAAAAAGTGCTGCAGGAAACACGGTGTTGGCAGTTTCCCTGGCTCTGTTTCCTGTTCACATAGCTTAGGGCTGTCGCTGAGACAAGTGCTATTCCTCAAGACACATATTTTATATATTTTGGGTGGAAGGTGCATTCGATACATAGTATTCCAAAATACTAAATAAATAAATATCAAATACTATATAAATACATATCTGCATGTTCATGGTTACTTTTAAGATTCACATTTGAATGTCCACTTTTAAGGTTCACTTTATGCTTTAGTTGACTTTTTTATAAGAATAATCTATTGCAATTTACAATATGATACAAGAGGAAAGATAACATTGCTATTTCAGTTGTATTTTAATTTTATTTTAAACACAGCCCTTGTCTTTGTTTTAATTTTACATTTGATTGAATTCATTATTTGTCGTTCTTCAATTCGTGTACTGCATGCAGTTCTCTCACAAATCCACGTTTCTGAAAGCCTGTTTTTCAGTATCTGCCAGCCTGATGTTACATGCTTTTACAACTGCAGCTAAGCATATCTGCAAATAGGACATCTATTACTGGATAATGTCCTCGCAAATTTCCATAGAAAGACTCTCTTATCAAGTAATAATTTTATGCATTTAGCTGTACCTGCCTTGGCTGCAAGCATAAGCAGAAATAGTGGTGAGATATATAAAGACAAGAATCTGATAAATCAGTGTGCAGGTGTGTCTGCAAAGGAAGTGAGAACCAGAAGGCATGAATATTCCATCTGGAGTGAAAAAAGGTGATAGTGTTCCTACACACAGTGAATACACTCGTGGCATAAGCAGGCAGAGCTGTGAAATGTCTTAAGGAAGTGTTGCCTGTAAGCTTGCCAAGCAGGTATAGCATCACTGATAGAGGTAGAGTATGTCGTCTTGTGCCCGTCTATCTATGCCCTTGTCTCCTCATCTGTCCGTCTCTCCGTCTATATATCAGGGTCCTTCCATGTTTTTCAGCATCTGTCTAGCAGGCGCATGTCAGATTCTCCACTCAGTGAGGGAATTTAAATACCAAAGCTTCATCCTGGGTAAAGTCGCAAACTCCTGAACCCTTCATGAGCATGCCCCGTTTCTCTCTCTCTCTCTCCATACTCACACACACATACTATTTATTTCAAAGTAGCTTATTTAGCATTACTGCAGAAGATGATAATTGTGCCAAATATATAATGTGTCTACAACAATAACCATGCAAACATGCTTCTATTTTAATTTTTTTATTTAGAGATGGCTATTTCAGAACAGAAGAGAAAAGATGGAAAAAATAATGTCAAAATATTGTGAGTCACAGCTTGGGAGATGTTCTTCAGTTAATATTAAGCTTTTCAATTTCTAGATGTTCTCTCGTTTTTGAGTTTACTGCTCAAGGGAAGCCACATAGGGATAAGACTAGCAACATACATTTCTGCAATATGTTCAGCATGCTTCAGCCTTGCTTTATCAATTGCGATGCCCTCCTGCATTATGAATTCTGCCTGATAACACACGAGATACTATGGGAAACTGGGAATTGCAGTGAAGGTACTGCATAGACTACCAATACTTTCCTTTTTCATTGTCCATTTTGATTGTTGGCTTTTTTTTTTTCTTTCTTTTTTCTTTTTTGATCTTTCATCCAGATTCACATTTTAATATTTTGTGCTTTGCAGACAGATTTCTTATTTGTGCTATGCATTACTGCACTGTCTTCAAATTTCTTGGCATAAGTTCTGTAGTCACTTGCAACTCATTGATGTGTTTTGTGTTTGATATTCCTTTATGCATCTCATTTATGCAACTCTACTGCAGTTGTTTACATAGATTTTGATTCAGTATGCATATTTTTTATTGGACATTTAAGTGGTGACTCAACACAGTACTGAAATTGCTTATCAAACAAAACGTGAACAAAATGTCCTTAAACTCTAATGTTGAAATGCATTATTATTATTTATTACATTTACTAAGCCGACTCGCTGTACAAAATACACTGTTGTCAGCACAAAACTTGTTTATCCTTATTCCAAGTGAATGCATATTAATATTTAACTGAAAGGTTGTATAAGGGTGTATTCTTTTTGTTGTAAATACATAATTTTTGAAGTATTTAGCATTATTTTTCACAAAAGGCCATATTTAATGATTTCTGCCTCAAAGTATGAGTGTGTTGTGAGTCAAGTCATCTTCAAGCTAATGTTGAGGGCCATATTTAGACTATACTTTTCAAGCGATTACAATATGCCAAGTTTTAAATTGGGATTTTATAGAGGAGATTTAAGAGCTATATTAGTGTGTAACTTGAAAGCTATCAAGTTACAGGCTCGAGTATACTTGGAATATACTGTAGCACATATATGACAACTTAAGCATAAAACTTTTATTTTGTGTGGTAGCCCCTGCTTATCAGGAGAAGAGCATCATTAGCATTCTGCTAAATTTTTCCTTGCACATTTCTGTTAGAAAGCAAAACACGTGTTAGACGTAATCCTCTAGTTCATGGGTTGTGTGATTAAACCTGGAACCATTGTGAAGGTTTCTTTACCATTAGTTCATAACACAGCGTTTAATCATACCGTAAGTGAAAATATGGATTGAAGTGGTCAGTTGGTGCGTGGTTTGCTTTGGAATGTTAATTATAGACTATGGAAACTCCATCTCTTATCACCTCTTCTGCCAAAATCATTAGAGCCAGAACTGAGCGAGTAACTGCAGTAGCACCCCTGGTGCACCTGAGAGCAAGGTGTTTACTCCACTGACTAATTAACATAAAATACAGAATTTCCCATGATACATTATTCATTATAACTGTTAAAACTATGCCGTTTAGACATTTTGTTCTCATCATATTTTGCCTCATTACACAGTTAATGGTAAGGTACAAAGGCATCCAGGGTGTTATAATAAAATTAATTCACCACAATACCATAATAACCATGCTTCTGGATTTTACTGCACTTCTGTTTTCTTTTCTTTCTCTAGTCTTCCAGTTCCCAAGCTAGTGAACTATCATTTAATACAGAATACAGTTTGATTAAAGTGTTAAAATGAGTGCTCTGAATAAGCAATAAGAAATGATTGTAGGAAACCTCTGTGAAAAAGCCAGTGCTGTAATTATCATATGGGACCCAGTGCAAAAACACGACTCCTTGCTTTGTTGTATATGTAGCAAAAATATTGATTACAGTACAGAATTTATAATGAAAGTTTATGCGGCAAAATAACAAACTAAAATGTAGTATGTCCACAAAAACATTACATGTGTTAACATAATATACTTCACGAGTTCGCGCTCCCTCATAATAAATAGTAAAAGAGTTTGGCGTGCTGTCCAGAGGTGAGCCAAGAGGTCAGGTGAACTCCGAGCCCTAGCGATTTGAACCCTAGCGAGGGCAGAGCTCGCCGTCCGCCCTCCTTAAAGGAAGGTGCGAGAACAGGCGGAGGAGGGATGCACAAAAGACGAGATGCGGAAGGGAAGGAAAAGGGTTTATTTATAGTGGGTAAAATGGATCTGATTGGACGGATGAGATGAGGAGATTGATTAGATAATGCGGAGCAGCTGCGGTTGATTCGTACACGCTCCTCCCGAAATTAGTTTGCAACGACACATGTTGAGTCATTTTGACAATAAATAGCACTGCATACAGTAAATCCAGATGTAAAGAACAAGCAGATTACAGTATAGAGCCAGAGCCGATTCAGATCTCTGGATCATAGTGGCAGTTCCAGTAAAGTTTATCCAGATAGTCTTCTGCATCCTCTAAAACCAAGCACTCAAAAACTGGCCCGCAAGATGGGGTGTTTTGTCCCGCAAATTGTGTTAAGAACAGATTTGCGGTGTTACCTGATTTGCATAATTCCTTTAGTGAATTGAGCACTAAAACATATGAAAATAAATGCCCATTTCAGCCACAATTCATTCCTAGTGATTTTACCTGGTACATCTTCCAAACCGGTATGGGTATCTCTCTGTGGAACATAATGTGGAACATTTTTTTTTTTGTAAATTAATTGAAACTCAAAATGAAAAACACATTCTTCAAAAATCATTTATTAAAGTATTTGAGTCGGATCAAGCCATACAAATTTTCATCTAGCATTAAGCTTTAAGTATTTTTTGAAAACTAGACTGAGGTCACTAGCCCTTGTACTCTGTCTCTGAAGATCTGTCTCTTTGTGTGTCTGGCAGAAAATACATACTTCTCATTTATCGCCTCTTTATAGGGCCCAAGAGCTCCCCAACTGACTGTGACGTGTAAATTCATTATCCTTATCTTCCAAAAAAGCAGGTTTACTGTTTATAGCCTGATTAATGGTTAAGTTAAGAAGGATCACGGCTGTGGGACAGGTCTTTCAGGAGCTGGTTCAGACAGTAGCAGTCTGACTGATGGGAGTCTCTTTGGACATCACCGATATCTATGATCCCATCAGCGGGTCAGGCTGAGGTAGATACAGAGACAGAGTGGGCACACTCAAGTGTTCTTACCAAAGACAGTCATTACCTCGGCATGGATGTGGGGGTGATGGGGCTGTGTGTGCCACGAATCTTCAGGTAGAAACTCTTTCAAACACCAGGACAAAGACTGAGGTGTGAACCTATCATTACCATCCTTGACTTGGTGCACGGCAGGGTGTGGAGGCAAATCCCAAACCCGAAAGAAAAACTCAATTTTGCCTCAGAGGTAATATTTCCAACTCGCAAGAGAAAAAGAGCTATTTTTTATTTGACACAATAACAAAATAATTTTGTTTTTGTACAGTAACTGCAGTCAAGTGCTTCTCAACCTAATCCTCAGGTTATTTCTGGTAGTTCTGCTGCAATGATGAAGACAAAGAGTACCAATAAAAATAATTGAATTCCGGGAATTTCAATATTATGATGTTTAACAGGGTATACACTTTTTACACCAATGGATTTGCATGACTTTTTTAAGGTTAAAAGATTTTTAAAATGGTCACAAATATACTATATAAAAAAATATAGTATATAGTACATAGTACAAAAAAATACTATTCAGATTCACATTTTATATAGAAGCAAATTTGTCTTGTGGAATTCAGAAAAAAAAATATTATTTTCTATAAAAATAATTAATGTGATTCAGATTATTCATTAAAAATATCACTTTATTCTTGTGCTGGATGGATAATCAACAATTTTCGGTCTTAGTTAAAGTGCCCCTATTATAGATTTTTGAAAATAATTTTTATGCAGTGTACTGTATAACACAGATCTTAAGTAAATGAAAATGTCCTGCAAAGTTTTACATCTAAAAGTACACTCTGTATATAGTAATTGCCTGAATCACTGAAACCAAAACCAAAATATGAACCTTTCATAACCCATAATAGGGGTACTTTAACAAAAACTGCTTTGCACTGACAAAGTTTGTTTACACTAAGAAGTAAAACATAAGAAATTGCAGTAACAGAAACACCAAGGACTACTAATGCGCTGTCATTTTCATAAGATAAGGACTCGCTGACTAGTCCACTAGTAAAAATAAGTATTTGTGCAAGCTCTAGTGTGTGCAGTTGGACTATGTGAAATGATAAAGTAGGACAGATCGCCCACTTCATTTTTTTGTTTCTCAGGGGAAATTACAGGCTCAGATACACATATTCAGTAGGTCCCCCGACGCACGCACACACTAACCACCCGCTCTCTTGTCCGTCTCTTAGACCTCTTGGAGATAGAAGAGCTCCTACATTTATATCCCTTGCGGTTCAAAGTCGGAAAAGCCTCTCTTTCAAAAGCTTTTCCCGTCTGAACTCGCAGCACACAGTGTGACACTGATGGGTCTTGCTCTGCATTACATTTAAACTTTTATAATACTTTAATATTTAAAATGAACTCAGTGTAGAGCTGACCTCATGATAGCGGGTGACTGCAGCTGCCCGATGGTCCACATTGGCGCTGAGATGAGGGTTTGTGGGGTGCACGTCAGAATGGGTGTCAGAGAGGAAGTGAAATGTGACCACAAGCTGAATCAAATTTGCTTCTCGCAGCAGAAATGAGCTGAAGTGACTCTTTATTTCGGCTGTCAGGGCACTCACAGGCCAGTCGGACCGTGAGAGTTATTTTAAAACTCTTTCAAAAGCATTTCAGCATGCTATTTCTTCAAAGAAATTACAACATTTTTAAAGGAATAATTTATACAAAAGTTGATTATTACTTTTCCTGTTTTATTTGACCTCATATTGTATTCATATTGCACATTTACACTCACCTAAAGGATTATTAGGAACACCTGTTCAATTTCTCATTAATGCAATTATCTAATCAACCAATCACATG